>CM076581.1:1638488954-1638611454 GCA_034641835.2 Pinus albicaulis | reverse complement strand
AAGAGCCTTAAA
Source organism: Pinus albicaulis (assembly GCA_034641835.2). Taxonomy (NCBI): domain Eukaryota; kingdom Viridiplantae; phylum Streptophyta; class Pinopsida; order Pinales; family Pinaceae; genus Pinus; species Pinus albicaulis. Next base: position 1,638,611,442 of record CM076581.1, on the reverse strand, counting down.
TTGCTCGTCTAGGTCATCATGGATTTTTGCAAGAATAACAATATCATCAGCATAAAGAAGAAGATTAATGATTATACCAACAACTCAGTGCCCTTGCAACCTGAATTTTCCAGACAATCCTCTACCTTATCGATATAAATTCTAAAAAGGGTGGCGGATAAGGGACACACTTGCTTAACCCTGATATTGCATTTAATATTTTTAGACCACCCTTAGTTGTTCTTAAGCTTGGAAATGACAGTCTCGTAGAGGCGGATCACAACAATCCTCAGTTCAAGGGGAACCATGATCTCTTCAAGTATCTCCCAGAGATTATCTCGAGGAACAATGTCGAAATCTTTTCTAAAGTCCACAAAAAAATAGAAGAGATCAGATTTACTATTGTGACATTCCTCTGTAATGATCCTGAGAGTGATAAGATGGTCGATAGTTGAATGATGTTTCCTAAAACCAGTGTAACACCCTCTTCCAACATCCACCCAAGTAACCAACCAACTGGGGTAAACATGTAACAAGAGGCTACTAATATGAGACTAAACCTCCTAGATGACCTTAAGGAAGTGGAACTGATAGAAAAAATGACAAACACACCTTACACAACATCAAAAACACCTCCAAGAGGTAAACCACCCTCCCAAGCCCCTGAAACTTGAAGGGGGACTGAATTTTGACCCTCTCGAGCCTTATCTATGTAAATATAAAGGAAAGGGAGTGGCTCTAGACTGTTAGCTGTGGGATAACCTTGGAATATTCGTGGCCAGGGCCCCAAACAGTCAATTTTGTGCATGTAACTCTGGGATTTGTGCCACATTTTATCCCCTGAACTGAGGTCGTTGCCCAGAACTTCCTGTAAATTTAGGAGAGGATAAATAACATTAAAAAAATACATGGAATTAATCACATCATTAGTAACTCATCTGACCCCACCCAGCCATGATAGAAATTTCGTCAAATATGTCACAAACATTGCATCTACATGTGTAAACAATAGAATTAAACATAGGGGTCTAATACTGATCTGAGAATCGCTAAGAATAATTTATCCCTTACATCACAAGCTGCAATATAATCTATTTGATCATAGATATATTATATATTCATTTACAGGAAAAAACATAGATAGAGCCATACATCATCACTAATAAAATGCATGCTTCTAACCAACATAATAACAACAAAAATACCATGGATATAACATCAATGAAATCCACATAATAATTAGTACATTTTCATACCAAATACAAAAGGAATGAGCTCTTCAATTTTGAATGTAAAAACAAACCATAGATGGGAATTCTACATTCCACCCGACCATATATTGGTTGAGCCAAATCTCTCTTCAACCAATCATTCCCATGCCATATTCCAAGCATGAACGTGGGACGTAAACCAAAAAACCAACCAGGGCATCCCAAGGCTAAACCACCTCAGCCTCATTAATCATAAACCAGGCTTTACCGTGATCTACACTCGATCACTAGGCCAACACAAGCATGGATATCATCGGATTCTCTTTGCCTAAACCATGAGGAATTTTCATGTCTCCTAGTCTCTTAGGCTTCACCTCAACCCACATTTTGAATTAGGGGTCACTAGGCCTTAAACTGAGACAAACTCTCCAGGATTTACTAAAATCCAAAACTCAGTATTCCTAGGTCTGAAATGGAGAGATAACTACCACCTCTCAAGCTTTACTGCAATCCAAACTCGGATTAATAGGCCCTAAACCAAGTCAACAAGCGAATCGGTTCTATAATCATTCAGAGATATACCTCACTCAACTTCGAATCCATTCGGTAATCTCACTAAACCAAAACATGAGAACACCACAACACCATGGGTATCCGGAAATGGCAAGGCTAGGCTGAATACATTGTCACACCTGGAAAAACCCATGCCAATACAGCAAAGAACCACATGTAATACCATGCATATAAAATCTAGCAAGGAAATCACACATGAAAATCAATACCTACAAATAATCCCAATGTCGTTGCTTGATTCTTGCTCCTCCTTGCTTGCTTCCTCCTTGTTTATGCTTTCTTACCTTTCTTGCTCCAAGCCAAAATGATAAAAAATTATGAGTGTCCAATAGTGAGAGAGAGAGAGAGGGAGAATAATGAGAGAGATCTAGAAAATGCATTGAAAAAAGGTACCAACTGATACTTAGAAGCCTTTTTATGGAAGAGGCCTCTATTTTCTTCATTTTCCATTATTTTCCTTCATTTTCCTCCTCACATGCAACCTAGGACCTTTCACTTCCCTTTTCTCCTAATTTCCATTATTTTCATAAATAAATGCCAATAAATGCCAATTTTCCTTTCCAAATCCTTTTCCATTGCCTTTTCCAATTTCATTTAGCCATAATAAACTGAAGTGAACACCTGCTAGGATGTTTTCCCCAACATTCAAATTGGAATAAGTGTCTAACCAACCGTGGTTATTATTTTTAACTTTTATTACATCGAATTTTCACCGGGGATGTTACAGAACCCTCCCCTTGGGGGACACCATCCTCGGTGTTCAAACACACATATACCTTAGCAAAACCACTAAAAATCAACCATACTACCCATGGAGCTATATAGCATAGCTCGTTGCAGTATTTACAACCATCACCCCTCTGAAAAGAAAACCAACATGATAACTCAAATGAAATGACACCATACCGCATATTAGAGCTTTATAACATAGCTCATGGTGGTATTTACATCCATATACATATGTACATACACCATCACATCCAAACATATACCAAAACATTGTCAAAAGATATGCTAAACAAAACCCAACATCACACCAAAATTGCTTTGCCTCAAATGATAAACAAGGAAGGATACATAGCCCACCTCTAATATGCCATCTCCAATGTATATTCATCAGGCCCAGAGTACTTCCATTTCACTTTAACTTTATATATTTCTCGATTTCGAAGCATGAGCACCTTTTTCTGCAATATACATTGAGCCTCCAACATGAATTCTCCATCTAGTTCCACCTAAAATACAGACCAGTCAATCACATGATCAACATATTTAATATAATTCTTAAGCAAATATATATGAAAAAAATCATGTAGTTTCATGCAGGAAGGCAATGTAAGTGAATAGGTCACTAGTCTGGTCCTCTCAATGATCCTGAAGGGTCCACAAAACCGTGGTGGCAGCTTGGCACATGTTCCAATATGCAAGGAGATCTTCTTGGGATTGATATGAAAGTACACTTGGTCCCCAACTTGAAACTCCTTGAACAACCTATTCCTATCTGCATAACTCTTTTTCGTATCCTACGATTCTTTCAAGTTATTCTTAATCACTTGTATTTCTTGTTCCATTTTTGCCAACATATCTATTCCAATCATTACCCTGTTAACCGGATAACTCCAACAGATAGGAGTGTTTTAACTCCGCCCATACATAGCCTCAAATGGACTCATCCTCACTGACTCCTGGTACCCATTTTTGTAGGCTAACTCTACCAGTGGAAGATATTCTTCTCACTTGTGATGTTGATACATCACATACATCATCAACATATCCTCTAGTATCCAGTTGACCCTTTAAATTTTTCCATCTGTATGTGGATGATAAGTTGTGTTGAAGGCCAAATCAGTGCCCAAACATACAAAAAACTCCTTCCAAAACTTGGAAGTGAAATTTGCATCCCTATCGAACACAATCTTCTTTGGAACACCATGCAATCTGACTATGTCTTGGATAATCACCTATTCTAAAGCGCTAGCTGAGTATGTAGTCTTCAACGGTATGAAGTGTGCAACCTTTGTAAACATATCCATGGCAACCATAATGGAATCATGTTTCGTAGTTGTCTTAGGAAAACCTATGATGAAGTCCATGGAAATGGGCTCCCATTTCCACTCTGGTATCGCGATCTGTTGTAGCAGTCCACCTGGATGTTTACACTCTGATATAAACATATTACAATCCAATAATTTGGCTACAAAATTTGCCACATCCCTCTTTATATTCGACTAATAATAGAATCTCTTCATTGTAGTCAAAGTCTTATGGTAGCCTGGGTGACCCGAATACGATTTCGCATGAAACTCCCTCAAGATCACCTTCTTGAGCTCACTATTTTTCGGTACATATATCCTATCTCTAAATCTAACCAATACATCTATTGTTATACAACAATCGAAGTCATGTACACATGTACCTATGCCTGTATTGCATGTACCCATACTTGTGCCAATACCTGTACCTGTACGAACACCTGTACTCACCTACTAAGAACATCTGTGACCCTTATCTCCTTTCCCTTGATGTACCTGATCTCAAATTCAAACTCGTTGATAGTTCCCAACCATATAGCTTGCCTCACATTCAAATTCAGCCGGTCAAAAAGTACCTCAACCAATATGGTCACTCATCAATAGAAACTGCCTACCAAGAAGATAGTGCCTCCACTTCTTTAGTTTATGTATAATCATTGTTATCTCAAGATCATGTGTCAGGTATTTATGCTCGTGCTCATTCAGTTTTCATGACTTATAACATACTACATATCCATCCTGAATAAGGACTCTTCCAAGTCCTCTCTTGCAAGCATTTGTACAAACTAAAAACTCCTTGTCCGGATCTACAATATTTAACACTGGTGCATGTGTCAACAACTGCTTAAGCTTATCAAAACTAGCCTTAGAATCCTCTATCTTATCAAAATTCTTACCTTTCCTTTGTAATGATGTAATAGGACAAGAAATATATTTGATGTTCCTAATGAACCTCCTATAGTAACCTACCAATCCCATTAATGATCTCACCTCATATACATTTGTAGGAGCTACCCACTCCATGATGGCCCTTATCTTGTCTAGATCTACTGCAATTCCCTCCTTGGAGACATGTCCCAAGTAGTGTACCTCAGTTTGGAAGAAACTACATTTTTTTAGCTTAGCATAAAGCTGATGCTCTCTCAACAACCTTAACAATGTTGCCAAATGCTAGGCATGCTCTTCCTCATTTTTAGAATATACCAATATGTCATCAATAAACACAATAAAAATCTTGTCCAAATAAAGATACAACACATTGTTCATCAAACACATAGATGTAGCTGGGACATTATTCAAAATGAATGGAACTACAACAAACTGATAATTCCTGTATGTGGTCATGAATGCGGTCTTGTATATGTCCTGCTCTTTGATGTGTACCTGATGATATCATGACCTCAAATCGATCTTAGAGAACAAAATTTCTCCCTTCAACTGATCAAAAAAATCATCAATCCTCGGTAATGGGTACCTATTCTTGATGGTCTCTTTGTTCAACTACCTGTAGTCAATGCATGGTCAAAGAGTGCCATCCTTCTTCTTCATGAACAACACTGGTGCACCCCATGGCACTACACTTGGCCTAATGTACCCCTTGTCCAACATTTCGTTCAACTGCAATTTCAACTCTACCAACTCTGGTGTACTCATCTTGTAAGGTGTTTTTGTTGCTGAAGATGCCCTTGGTACCATCTCAATAGAAAATTATACTTCCCTGTGCAGTGGAAAATCTAAAATATCTGCTGGAATTAGATCCTGAAACTGCTACAAAACTAGATACCTTCTCAACACGTCTGCATCCTAAACTTCTTTACCTTTGTCACTAGAGATATGAATCGCAAATAGCACACATCCTTTCCTACGACTGCACTTGGCCTGCATGGCTGTCACCATCCTAACTGATGTGGCTTTATTCTTTCCCTGTAAGACTCTTGGTTCCCCATTGTCATCCAAGCATTCAATATATTTATCATAGCAATCTACCTTGGTCAAGTGTAATGTTGTAGGAATATCGTTTGACTCAAATTCACAAACTCTTACCCAGTGGTGAAATATTTTCTTCATTCCTGTGGCCAACTGCACTAACGAAGATGTTGCATGCATTTCCTTACTCAAGCCACACTTGTTCACCAAGTCAGGACCAACATAGTTATAATTAGATCTAGGATCAATCAAAATAGAAATAACTTGATCACAAAGCTTACCGTCCATCTCAATGATATAAGCTTGGTGATCTACTTGTTTGTTTTCCACTGCTACATAAATAAGAGGAATGACATGCACAACAACCCCAATATTTTGCGCCTCCTATGCACTGTATATATTAGGCCTTCATCGTTGATTTTATGGAAAATATATCTTAAGATGCTCCTCACCGCATGTACAAAACTCCAACCATCCCATACCCTTACATCCATGTTGTTGTTGTGATCTATGTTGTTTTTGTGGCCTATATCCCTATCCAGCTGCATTAAAATTCTTTTGTGGTGCCACATTTTCCTTCTCATCAGCACTATGAGGCCTTACTCTCTTAGGCTTCCATTTACCTTTAAATTGGTTTTCCCCTTTCCATCCTTTTTGAGACTCATTCTTGTGCTTTGAATGTTCATAAAAATGCTTCAGTTTCCCAATCACTTCCTCAAGTGACCGAGGTTTATCATACTCAATACGATCTCTGAATGCTATTGGAAAACCATTAAAAAATGGCTGAAATTTAGCATTCTCATCCTCAAGATATGGTACATACCTCAGTAGCTTCGAGAACTTTGTCGTGTACTCCTCATATTTTTTTGATCCCATATTTAACTCATATAATTCTTTGGCCTTGCTGTCATAGTATCTCTCTGACAAATATTTCTTCAAAGAGCCTCTTGAACTCATGCCAGCTCAAGTCATCTGCTTTGATGTGTCTGAACTTCTTCACATCTTCCCACTAGATGTCTGCTTTACCTCTCAAACTGAATCATAGCGATCTTGGCCTTCATGTTATCTGAGTACTTATGCAACTCAAATAACTTCTTCATCCCAAGTATCTAAGCTTCTGCCTCTTCTGGTTTCTTCAAGTCCCCATCAAAAATTTGGTTTCTATTCCTTCTTAAATTAATCTTGCATGTATTGCATATCACTCCTCATATAAGATTGATACTGATGATGACCATGATGTCTATCTGAGCGAACCATAACTAGAATGGTACTTGTACTCATCAACCTGCCTATTCAGAGTGTCCAACAACCTGCCATATCTCATTGTATCTTCTCTATATGACCTGTGTATAATAGGAGACTTGCTGCCATATGCCCCATTAATTATGTCCTCATGTCCATAACTGATATGTAATGGCCCTTATTTCTACAAATATGAAAATATCTAAAGAAGTATTTCTTTCACCTCTGCTTGTTTCTCTTGTTCCTATATGAGATTTTCATTGTTTTCCTTACAAATCCTTATTTATTCCTTTAGGCTTCTCAATGCGTCTGCCGAATCAGAAGAATGCCCACCATGTTGCTCATATGACTCACGGGGAGTCATTGTAGTCTCCATCTTTTTATCTATGTTAATATATATCTTGCAAGGTATAATATGTCAACTAAACCAAATAAAAATAAACCAACGTATCTTAGTGTACTTTGGGGAGGATAATTTTTGCAAGATCAATAAATCAACATAATACATGTACAAATATAATCATGAAATCATATAAACATATAATGTCTAGGCATATAAACATATAAATGTCATTCTAGTTGGATTCCAACCATTCATGCATGACTATACCAAATGCATTCCAATGCAAATTTGACCACAAACAACCATAAGCATGAACCATACCTGAGCATACGCAACATGTAACCCAGCATGACCAAACAATGCATATTTAACAATTAAAAATACACAAGAAAGAATACACAACCAATACAAAAGCATGACCCAAATTTGACCTAACATAGCCAATCAATGCATATACAACATGTAACAATATGTAAGAAAGAGTGCATGCACAATACATAAACATGAACAACACACAATCAATCATACATTCATGAAAACATGTCTACAATAAAATCATCAACACTTCCATGGCAAAACCATTGCCACCATAGCCAACACAATGCGAACGCAAAAACCACATACAAAATAGGTATGAAAACACATAAGAAATCAACATAACCCATGAGAGTTGAACCTGGCTCTGATACTACACTATGGCGCTCTCTTCCCACATCTACCCAAGTAACCATCCAACCAGGGTAAACATGTGACAAGAGGCTACTAATATGATATTCAACCTCCTAGATGACCTTAAGGAAGTGGATCTTATGGAAAACACAACAAACACACCTTACACAACATCAACAACACCTATAGGAGGTAAACCACCTTCCCAGACCCCTGAAACTTGAAGGGGACTCAATTTTGACCCTCTTGAGTATTATTCTTCGGCATATAAGGGCAAGGGAGTGGCTATAGACCCTTATCCACATGCTAGCCTTGTAAAGGTAGCGGCTAGGGCCCTAAGAAATCAATTATGTGCTTGCAACTTTGGGATTTGTGCCACATTTTTATCCCTTGAACCCAATTCACTGCCCATAACTTCCTGTAACTTCAGGAGAGGATAAATAACATTAAAACCAATACATGGAATTAATCACATCATCATGAAATCATCTAACCCCACCCATCCATGATAGGAATTTCGTCAAACATATCACAAACATTGCATCTACAAATGTAAACAACATAATTAAATATAAGGGTTTAGTACTTACCCAAGAATTGCTAAGAAGCATTGCTCCCTTACATCATAAGCTGCAATACAATCTCTTTGACCATAGATACGTTTTATATTCATTTACATAAAAAATCATAGATAGAGCTATACACCATCATTGATAAAATACATGCTTATAACTAACATAATAACAACACAAATACCATGCATATAACATCAATGAAATCCACATAATAATCAATACATTTGCAGACCAAATACCAAAGGAATGAGCTCTTAAAATTTGAATGTAAAAACCAACCAGATATGGGGCTTCCATGTTCCACCTGACCATAGGTTGGTTGAGCCAAATCTATCTTCAGCCACTCACCCCCATGCCATATTCCAAGCATGAATGTGGGACTTGAACCAGAAAACCAACCAGGGAATCCAGAGGATAAACCACCTCACCCTAATTAATCATAAACCAGGCTTTATCGTGATCTACACCCAATCACTAGGCTAAAAAAAGCATGTTATCACAAGATTCTCTCCACCTAAACCGTGAGGAATTTTCTTGTCTCCTAGTCTCTCAAGCTTTACCACAACCCAAATTCTGAATCAAGGATCACTAGGCCCTAAATTGAGACATACTCTTCGGGCTTTACCGCAATCCCAAACTCGGGATTCCTAGGCCTGAAATGGAGAGAAAACCACCATCTTTCAGGCTTTACTACAATCCAAATCTGAATTACTAGGCCCTTAACCGAGGCAACAAGCGAACCGGTTCTATAATCATCTGGAGATCCACCTCACTCATATTCAAATCCATTTGGTAATCTAGCTAAAACAAAACACGAGAACACCAAAACACCATGGCTATCCAGAAATGGCATGGCTAGGCTGAATACATTGTAACACCTGGAAAAATCCATGCCAAGACAAAAAAGAACCACATGCAATACCATGCATGTCAAATATAGTAAGGAAATCATGCATGCAAATCAATACTTGCAAAGAATCTTGTTGTAGCTACTTGATTCATGATCCTCCTTGCTTTCTTCCTCCTTTTTCCTGCTTTCTTGCCTTTCTTGTTCCAAGCCAAAATGCTCCAAAAACTCTAAGTGTCCAAGAGTGAGAGAGAGAGAGAGAGAGAGAGAGAATAATGAGAGAGCTCCAAAAAATGCATTGAAAAAAGGTACCAACTGATCCTCAGAAACCTCCAGGAGGATTTCTTATTCCAAGCTGCCCAAAGAGTGAATTCGTCAAGGTTAGGGACCCCAGATTCATCATAAAACCAACAAAACATTTTAAAAATAAAACATCTAATTAAAAAAATAAAATAATTTTAAAAAATATAAATAAATATATTTTTAAACAAAATTAAAAATTAAAAATAATATTATAAAGTTTTAATTTTAATAAAAAATAAAAAATTTAAATTGTAATTTAAATCTTAAAAAAATTAAATAATGATGATGATAATGATTAACACCCACTAAGACCAATGTGGTTTATCGACCTTAAGAAAGAGATTAATTGAGACTCTTTAATATTTTATTTCTATAATTAAAAATAAGGGAAAATGAAAAATTATAAATGTAATTTAATTAAAAAAAAAAAACATTAAAAGAACTAAAAAAGTGGAACATATGGGTGCATCATCCCTCAACCCACGGGATGGCATTGGAAATTGACCACTTAGCCCATGCGAGTAGAGCAGTCAATTGCTAGGTTAGCCTCATGAGAAGAGGAGTGACGCAGGGCATTATGCTCCCCTCCAAAAAAAAATACACAAAATACTAATTTTTATTTTTTTTATTTTTTATTTTAATTGAATTTTATTTATTTTGTTTTAATTTTTTTTATTGATGTTTTCATTTTTCATTTTTAAGTTTTTTATTATAAGTTCTATGTTCTTTTTTTTAAATGTTTGTTTAATTTTTATTATTTTTGTTGTATATATATAAAAAACCAATATGTACTTGTAAATTACTATCCACCATGCCCAAACCCAGATGTTACCATTGTTTTAAGAATACATTCAGACGCAAGTGGCATACGGTTCTGATGCAAGGCGATGTTATCAGTTTGAAAGTACTTAGAAAAGGGAAGTTGGTTGTTGTAGAACCCATTTTCTAATGCCTTTGTTATTGATCTGGGAGACTAGATGGAGGTATTTAGAACAACGATCCAATAATATTATATTTTTTCTTAGAGGTTTTATCATGGTATTAATTGCGATTTGAACTGAATATGAATATGAATAGGTGGTGAGCAATGGAAGATTCAGGAGTGTTGAGCACTGAGCAATAACGAACGCATCGTCTGGACGTATATCGATCATAGTATTATATGTTGGTGCCCCGTGATTTGCAAGATTGGAAAAAACAAATCTGCAGGGAACCACATCAGACCACTTTGGAGTCCAGGACCTAGCCTTCCTGGGCTCAAAGAAGGCTCTCTCTATGTTTATGATTTAAATGATTTATCTTTATGCTTATGTTTTCTGATTTTAGGCTAGTTATGAGGTTCTGGAACTGTTTGTTTTGTTTTGTTTTGATTGATTGATTGTTTGATTACTTGATTGATTGTTTTAGTTCAATAGATAGAAAATGAGAATCATTAATCCATGGGCTATGGAGTCATAAAAGGTTTTAATTGTACATCAACTCTGCAAGGGTTTTCATAGGGCAAGCTAACTATATCAAGTGGATCTTCTTAGGTAAAATGAATATGAAATGACAACAATTTGTGAATTCAATAAAACTAAAAGGGCAATTAAGAATCCTTTAACTATACTTCAAAAAGAAAAGCCTTTAAGATAATTGTTAAAAGAAACTAAAGAGCAGGACACCCCTGAATTCTTTAGCCAAAACTCTACTAAAAAAACCTTTAAGACAACAATCCAACAATCCTAGAGAGAAGGACACCCCTGAATTCTCTAGCCATTACTTTCAGATAAATAAAAAATTCAAGATAACAGTTCAGTGAAATTAAAGAGCAAGACACCCCTGAATTATTTAATCAAACTTCAAAGAAGGCCTTTAAAATAACAGTTTAAGAAAAACTAAAGAGCAGGGAAAACCTTGAATTCTTTAGCTAAACTCTACTAAGTAACTTTCAAGGCAACAAGCTAGGTGGAACTAGAGAGTAGAACACCCTTGAATTCTCTAATTAGACCTTGCAGAAGAAAACATAAAGATATTAGAAACAAACATAATTATGGTGCCCAAATAACATATCTTAATCTAAAATTTCTGTTCTATTATCAGAGAAATTGGTGAACAATATGGTAAACAAAGGAGAAACAATGACAGAGAGGGATAAAATCACCATTAACATAGCTCGAGAATCCTGTGAACGTGCTTGTATTACTTCAATGTCCAAAACAGTTACAATACTCCAGTGCAATAATCTTTGCAACTCGGAGTCTGATCAAAATCCAGCCTAGCAATCAGCCCAACAACCAACTAACCAACCAACAATAATAATGAACAATAAATCCAGTATTTATCTACAGATGAGGAGGTGATCCTAATCTAGGGCTTCAGTCTATATTTATTATAGAGTAAATGTAATCTTGAGCTTTGAGACCATGCAAGGCCCAAGGCAAAATATCACTGACTAAATTGTTGTAATAATAACTTTTAACTTAACTATTGAGCTAATCTTTAAGATATTTTTGACTTTTTGGCTTTTCATTAACTTTTACAATAACTTCTGAGCTGCTGAAAATATCTTCTAACTGAAGCATTAAATGAGGTATCTTATTAAATTAAAACTAGGCTGTAGGTGGCCAATGTGTTCTGAAGAAGTAATTGCTAAGTGCCTTAGTCATCCGGATCTATCTTCCTTTGTTGATTTGTTTCTGATCTGTCTTTAAACTTGGATTTGTCTTTTCCTTAATTCTGATTTCTCATTTTGTTCCTTAATTTGTTCTTTTTCTTTACTTCCTTCACTATTATTGAAATCTCTTCTTTAACCTTTCTTATCTTCTTTTGTCTTTGTTCTATATTTTAACCTTTTCTTTCATCTTTTAACCTTTGAATGGTCTTTAACTGTGTCGTTTTATTATCTGTCTTCATCCTTTGCTTGCGTAGTCACTATAAACCTTTCCTTTTATTGCACTCTGTCCCTTTGAATAAACATGTTGCCTTTGGATTAATTGGATGATCATCAATGGTCATGATCCATTGCTGATTCTGCTTGATCTGGCGTTCCTAGTTCTTTGATAAATAAGGCCTCTGCATCATCACCCAGAGGACTTATTTTAAACCATTTTTAGAGTCATAAATGAAATTTATTAATTTATACATCGATCACCTGCACAATTTAAAAACAATTTGTTTATTAAAAACCTGCGCTGTGGACTTCTGTGGGGAAATGGTGTGACATGGAGGCAACGAAAAAACTATGGACAGAGTCCGTTCATGGAGGATTTTGGTCTTCTATGTGTGGTTATGGCCTTACGGGCTTTTTGGATGTGTGATAGGGGTTTTATGGTGGCTCGGGGCTTATAGCAATGATACAGGGCTTCGTCATGTTTGAACGAGGGTCATTGGTTTTGTTTCAGGCGGGGAGGCGGTAAGCGGTTTATCTCATGATGCATAGGCGGTGGGGTGGTATTCTTTGCGGGGATGCAATAAACTGTGAAGGAAATGTGTGGTGGATGGGATGGTGCGAAAATCACCCATTTCGCAAGGTCCGAAGGTTTTAAGTCTCAGGCATTTAGATCTACGATAGGGCGTGCGGGCCGTTAGATCTGGTGGAGCAGATCAGACGGTGGTCGGGTGGTTTTGACCGCGGGTAGGTTTAGAAGGTGGGGCCCAGATCTTTGAATGCGATGGAGGGTTTTAAGGTTAGCGCAGGGCCTGGGGTAAGAATTAAGTGGAAGAGCTTAATGTAAGGTGAGGCCATGGTTATATGGGCGCGACGAAATGAAGATTTTAGAGCGGGGTTTTAATATGGTGGGGGCCCAGGTATATTAAGAGCAAATGCGTTTAAAGGGTGAGGGTCAGGGTTGTATGAGAGCGGGGAAAGGGGTTTAAAAAGGCGGCGGCTAGAAAATAGAAGGGGTCAGGTATTTTTTTAAATAGCCAGAGTTTATTTAAATAAGAGTGGGTCCCGAATAAAATAACATTTAGTTTTAAAACAATGTCAAAAAGGGTTTTTTACATTGTTTTGATGGCAGAAGGGAAATGAATGAATGGGAGGGTTTTTATGAGGAAAATGGGGTTTTAGGAAGGGGAAAAATGGTAGGAATGGGGGGATTAGGGGTTCAAACATAGGTTTTTTAGAGCATGAGGGTATTGAGAGAGGAAAAATGAGAAACAGTGGATAGGTAAAATGAAAATAATGAAGGCAATGAGGTTCCTGAAAATAAATGATAGTCAGAGAAAGTTATTTTCAGCAAACTGTAAAATATCCATAATTATTTAGACATACTGTAGAATACAGGAGACTAACAGTATTAAAAACCGGAACCAGTGGTCGAGCTGGTCCACTAAATAAACCGGGTTTCAAATCGAAATCGGTCAAACCGGGACTAGTTAGATCTCAATGAACCATTTTTAAAAAAACACATGAAATAATATTTTTTAGTGAAAAAAACTATTTTTAATATTTAAAACCATGATTCCAAACTAATAGATGCAAAATATGCAAAGTTTTTTCATATATATACCATGTAAAGGTGAATATATCAAAATGGAACCAAGTGAAATACATATCAACAGAAAAATATGTAATTAATGAGGCTCTAAATGGCCTCTAGAGTTCAAAAAAAAAGCCCACAAACTATGGGGCCACTGGCTACTACAAATCTACATATATGATATTAGTTATCAACATTATCACTTGAAACTTCTCACCATGATCAAACTCAGTTGGTTGAGTCTCGACTCCCAAAATTTGCAACTTCTCAAGTCAAAAACTTTTTTATTGGTTCAGTGACTTGAGTCTCAAACTTCTGATTATATTTTCCCCTGGTATGCAACATTAATTCATTTTGTGCTCCACATGCCTTTACATGGCCTCCTATCCCAACCAAGTGTTGCTTGAACCTATAAATAACCCCTCCCGTAATAGATTTTTGGCAATATTGGCAGATCATTTTGACATCAATCATATTACAATGAGCCCATGTAGTATCCTTGGATTTTGGAGTCATGATGGCTACTACTTAGCTCAAAATATTTGTTGTTCCACTACTCCAACAAAAACTCAACACTCTCCATGCTCTCAAGAAAACTCACAAAAACTCCAAATGAGATGTGCGAGGCAAATGAGGGGGGTGAGCTCCTTTTAAAGTGTAGGAGAGGGTTTTTTTTGAGGGAAAAAACCCTTAATTTCTCTCCAAAATACCGAGGAACCTTCCTAAACCATGCCGTGTAGGTTCGGTGCGGCCTTGGTAGTGAACCGACTGATTTAGGACAGAACCGACCGATTTGACCATAAACCGGCCAGTTTCATCCTAAAATGACCGATTAGTACCAGTTTCTATGATTTTTGGATGAAACCAGGCCTTGAACCTGATTTTTGTGTCATTTTGACCTGGTCGACCAATTAACTAGTCGGTTTGACTAGTTATCGGTTCAAACCAGCCAGTTTGACTGGTTACTGGTTGAAACAGATCAGTTTTTAATACTATGATATTGATCCCTACATCTTATGGACCAATAGAGGATGCCTTTATTGCTTCCACACCATCCATGGTGGATGAGCAACATCAGGTTATGTACATAGGGTATAAATATGGAGAATTCATGCAACTTTTCTTCAACCAGGGACTGAAAGGGAAGAGTGTGTTGGTTCATTTCAAGATACCATATCATCCAAACAATGACACCTATGAATGAATAGTTTTATTCAATTCTGAGTAAAACTATTTGTACTTCTGCTTTCAACATCAATACATGCACCTCTTGGTATTAATCAGAGAGAAGTTTTAAAGTGCTATAACTAAGCAGAGTGTTCATTCAAAATCTTAATATGCTATGATACCAGCTCCAAAAATAGAAGAAAAGAGAGATCATTGCCTTATAAATAATCCACTTCGAGGGGGAAACCTCCTTTATATTGCATAAATGAAAAATTCTTGGATGATACAAATGAAAAAACCTTCATCTATATATAGGAGTCCATGGGGTCGCAATATAATCCTAGCCGACCTAACAATAATAATGTAAGGGCACAATAATAACAATATTGGGGTTACAGAGGTACACCAATAACAATAAGGGGGCTAAACTTACAACAATAAGGGACTGCACTAGTAATATAGGGACCTACATAATAACTTGCGTGAATTCCTAGAGTAATATATATGTGAGAAATAATTCGAGCCATGTTGATGTAGTCTATATAATTTTTATGTGAAATAATAAAAAATACATTTGAAACTTGATTGGTTTGTGTATGGGAAATAATAAGATATATGTGTGACATGATAAGGGAAATTTTGAATTGTATATGAAATAATAAAATATATTGCTGATTTTATATATATATAATTTTTATTTTTATAACTAATTTGTAATGAATTTGGCTTGGTATATACAATTTTAATTTTTTCTTATTAACTAAATGTATTTGCAATTAATTTTGTTTTGTATGAGTATGATACTAGTAGATAAGTCTATTCTAACTATGGCTTTTTTTTTATTGAGGATTATAAATTAATGTAAAATCAATTTTATACGTATTTTATATCAAACAATAATTTGATATTTTTTATTATATATATTTTTATATATTATTTAGATTTTTTTATTTTTTTGGTTATAAATGTTGTTTAATTATGTGGATAGATGTGTTTAAATTAAAATAAAGTTTCATATTTTTTATTAAAAATATTATATGTATGTTTAAGGTTTAAGAAAAAAAATACTATTGCTCAACAGATGCTTGATTCCCATGTTTTCAATTACTGATGTAAGTGAGCCTCTCATTGTTTGCTTGTCTTCCTTTGACTTAGATCCAGTAATTGACATGGAAAACTCTATGGGATTATTTGAACGCGATGTTCTTATCCCTTTGGAGTCCCTTGACATGTGTTCCTTCCAGAGAACTATTCTTCCTTCTGATGAAGACCTCTTAGAAGCCATGATCAAGGTGTGTCCATTGACATTTGTTTATTCCAGTTGGAAGCCATGATCAAGTTTCCGAGCATAGTTCCTTTTCTTGTGTCAAGCTCATTAAAGAAATGAAACAAGCTTCTG
Organism: Pinus albicaulis; assembly: GCA_034641835.2. Classification (NCBI taxonomy): domain Eukaryota; kingdom Viridiplantae; phylum Streptophyta; class Pinopsida; order Pinales; family Pinaceae; genus Pinus; species Pinus albicaulis. Next base: position 1,638,594,712 of record CM076581.1, on the reverse strand, counting down.
AGGATAGTTCCTTTTACTGTGTCAACCTCGTTAAAAAATGAATTAGTGGCCCAAGGATAGTTCCTTTTACTGTGTCAACCTCATTAAAAAATGAATCAGTGAGTGTCAGGATAGTTCCTTTTACTGTGTCAACCTCATTAAAAAATGAATCAGTTAGTCGAGAGCATAGTTCCTTTTCTTGTGTCAATCTCGTTAAAAAAATGAAACAAGCTTCCAAGAGGAAAGTTCTTTTCCTATGTCAACCTCGTTAAAAAATAAATCAGGTATGAGGACAATTATTTTCCTGTGTCAACCTCATTAAAAAATGAATCAGTAGGTAGATTGTAGAGAGTAGATTAATAGATTAGAAATAAGTAGTTTCTGAGGATGGTTCCTGTTACTAAGTCAACCTCGCAAAAAAATGAATCAAGTATGAGGAAAGTTCCTTTTACTGTGTCAACCTCGTTAAAAATGAATCAGTGTATCAAGAGGAAAGTTCCTTTTACTGTGTCAACCTCGTTAAAAAATGAAACACGTTGCCATGAGCATAGTTCTTTTCCTGTGTCAAGCTCGTTAAAAAATGAAACAAATCCTCCCCTAATTCAGTTGAGTCTTTGACTAGATCTCGTAAATGTTAAGTCATATATTTAGGTTAGTTATTTCATTTTTTTGCATAATTTTCTTACAGTTTTAGGTTGGGTCTTTCATATGATCTCATAAATGAACCTTCATTCCATCCAACCATTAATTACCAGTAGTCTATTTAGTTTAATGAAATGAAGCTAGGGGGGCATGCGCTCTAACAGATTGCGCTTAGGGAGCATTAAAACCTATCTGAAGCATATTTTTTCTCTGTTTCAAGCTTTTGTAAAAATGAAACCTATCTCGAGTCGATTTCGGTTATTTCCAAGACTCGTTAAACTCATGAAAATATCGAGATTATTTTGCTATCTTTCATTTTCGTAAAACACATGAAAATGCCGAGTTCTTTCCGTCTTTTCCTGCTCGTAAATTAAATTGAAAGTCAGCCACATGAGTATATTTTTATCCCTTTTTCGAACTCGTTAAAAATTATGAAAAAGCGAAATCTTGAGTTCTCTTGTAAGCCCTTTTCAGACTCTTTAAAAAGGAAAATATTGTCGAGTACTTGACTATTCGAACTCGTTAAAGTAAATGAATGATTGTCCCTTCAGTATAAGTTTACCCCTTTTACGGTCTGAAATGGACTATTTACGAAAAAGGTATACATTGACTAATTACGGTCAATAGAGTTCTCTCTCACATTATTTTATCCTTTTTCGGGCTTGAGAGACTAAATTTATGAAAAAGTACCCCCATGGAGTCTTAGGTTTTTTCTTCTGACTCCCTAAAATTGAAAAAACACCGAGTTTCTCCTATACTGGACTCGTTAAAATTTAACAGTAAAGGACCTGTTCGATTTTAAACAGGAACGAACCACTCCTTCTTAGGGTTTGAATTTTAAACTACAAGAAAATGTTATCCTCCTCAAGCTTGTCAAAAATAAAGAGGTACTTGCCAGAAATGGTGGGGGAAAAGAGAGAAAAATGAACTTGTTTGTCACACTTTGATTTTCAAAAGCCGTTAACCACTCTTGAACGCGACACTTTTGTTCACCTGGGTTGGGAAAATACTTTTCCTAACAGTTAATCAAACCATATTGAAAGTCTTCAGTTGGTTTCTGGGTATTAGCTTTGGGTCAATTGTCACCAAACCATCTACAATGTCATTATGTGTTCAAGAGGACAGTTCAAACAAACCATTCATCTACAAAATATCTGTCATCCATTTTGACCATCCCTGAGTTAGTCCTTGCCGATATATTTCTTCAAAAATTGATCTATGATTTCGTGTTGTGGGATTTCCTACGACGGATCGCTTCCTATCAACGACAGCTCATTATCTAGGAAGTTGATCTAGAAATCGTCAGTACCTTGGAATCTACATGCCTCAATGGAAGGTTTCTCGCCTTTGACGACAGGTTGCATCAATGATCTTCGATCGAAAGATTCTGTGACATGTTCGACTTCAGCTCATTCATTCACATTTCATGGATTGTACTGAGTACTTTGAGAGCCATTGACATTACTAGTGGTTACTCTCACACTTGTTAATAGTTTACATTATTGACTAGTAATCAAGTGGTTTCTACCATGTTCGACTTCGACACATTCATTCACATGGATAGAATCGTACTGGTTCAAGAAGCGGAAATCAAGACCCTGGATCCAGTTTCTACCATCCAGGCTGTGAGGAATTTTGTTATTCATTTATACAGTGGACTATTCATAAATAGATGGCTGCGTCCATACTGTGTCTGCATATGTCTATACTATCGATGTATTGAAAATCATTCTTGTATCAGAACAATTTAAATCAGTTAGTTTTGATCTGAGTATGAGAATGCCTACCTTAGCGATGATATGTTTACATATATATATATATTTTTTTTTTTTCATTGAATGTTTTTACAGGTTCTGACTGGGGTGTCCACAGGATGATCCTTGAAATGATAAAGTACTGCACTCTTCATATATGACAGACTTCAGCTTCATCTATTCCAGACTTTTCACTTTAGGGGGCAATCTGTTGCACTGAAAATTGTCATCTTGACATTTTTATATTTGTATGAGCTCATTATCACTCATACTTCCTCCTTTGCAAGTCTAACACATCAGTTCCTCATTTGAAGCCTTGGAAATAAGAGAAAAGTTCTTAAAAATATCCTTAACTCTGGTATCGCACTTTCTCTGTATCTTGCCTGTGGTCCCACACCTAATGTTCATGACTCCTGCATACCTGAACACACTTTATCTGTGTTGTGGGTGCAGACCCCTGTAAAATATTAAAAAGGCGTAAGTAAACTAAAAAATCTCACTTTCAGTAATTTCTAGAAGCCTCTGGAAAGAATCTTGCGGTGGAAGAACCACTCTTTTGAGGTTCATGTATCCCTTACCTTATAGAGCTAACCCCTTGATGTGAGGAGCTTATCCCTTTGAAGGAGGATTCTATCCCTTCATAGTTGGAATTGAAACCTCCTCTTTTGCACTATAAAAGGAGGCATTAGGTAGCCTCAAGGGGAGTTCAAGCTTTAGTGTGTGATTGAGGTGAAATGCTGTTGGGATTCAGACTCATTTAACTGCGATTTTGTGAGGAAAGATCAGATACCTCTATTTGTCTTGGTTGGAAGAGTGCATGGCTTGTCAGAGTAGAGGAGATTCCTGCTTTCGGATCTCAGGAAGGCCTTTTCAACATCAAGGCTAGGGTTCTAAGGTTTTCCTTCTTTCAAAGTTAATACAAATGAATTCATTTTTCTCAATAAGCTGTTAATTAATTGTTTATTTCATGGATTCCTTCATCACCATGATAGGCATGATTTATGATGTTTACTATATAGGTGCTATTTAATGTTTGCTTGTTTGTGACTGCAAGTTTACAAAGATAACTCCTTCAAGTGCACGAGGGACAACAACTTCAAACAAGCATTGGATCTACGGTAAGACCTTAACTCCTTTATAGTATTCTTTTGTAAATCACGTATTTTTAGAGAAAGATAGGTTTATTTGGATGTTTGTTGCTAGCTTACCTTTTGGTACTAGGGAGATTGATCTTGTCCGCAAGATTGATTTATCCGCTCAACAGCATCCACAACAAGATTCATTGCAGGTATTTATTTTCATGTACGATTTACTTGCTAGATTTGGCATGCATGGTATTGCATGTGGTTCTTTCTTGTCTTGTCATGGGTTTTTTCCAGGTGTGATAGTGTATTCAGCCTAGCCTTGTCATTTCAGGATAGCCATGGTGTTGTGGAGTCCTCATGTTTTGGTTTAGTTGGATTACTGGATGGATTCAAAGTTGAGTGAGGTGGATCTCCGAATGATTATAGAACCGGTTAGTTTGTTGCCTTAGTTTAGGGTCTAGTAATATGGGTTTGGATTGCGGTAAAGCCTAAGAGGTTGTGGTTTTCTCTCCATTTCAGGCCTAGGAATCCAGGTTTGGGATGATGGTAAAGCCTGGAGAGTATGTCTCGGTTTAGGGCCTAGTGACCCCTGATTCAGACTATGGGTTGTAGTAAATCCTGAGAGACTACCAGATAGAAAAATTCCTCACGGTTTAGGCGGAGAGAATCCATTGATATCCATGCTTATGTTGGCTTAGTGATCAAGTGTAGATCACGATAAATCCTGGTTTATGATTGATGAGGGTGAGGTGGTTTAGCCTCAGGATTCCCTGTTTTGTTTGTTGGTTTGAATCTGACATTCATGTTTGGAATATGGCACGGGGGTGATTAGATGAAGAGAGATTTGGCTCATCCAACCTATGGTCAGGTGGAACGTGGAAGTCCTATCGCTGATTGTTTTTTACACTCATTAATGAGAAGCTCATTCGTTTGGTATTTGGTATGCAAATTTACTAATTATTATGTGGATTTCATTGATGTTATATCCATGGTATTTCTGTTTTTATAATGCTGGTTATAAGCATGTATTTTATCAGTGATGCTGTATGGCTCTAGCCATGTTTTTTCTTGTAAAAGAATATACAATGTATCTATGGTCAAATAGATTGTATTTCATCTTATGATGTAAGGGAGAAATGCTTCTTAGCGGTTCTCATATAAGTATTCGTTAGGGAATTTTGAGGTCTAAAATGGGCATCCTATGGAAATTATAAAATAATAGTGGAAATAATAAAATAATATTTGATTACATCATCAAATTTTAGAGGGAAAAAAGAAAAAACTACTTTTTCAACTTGTATTTTCAACATATCTCCCAAAATTTTTACTCAAATTTCGAGTGAGAGTACTCGTTTGATGCAAAATTTAATTCCTCATCCAAGGAGTACCCATGTTGCACACTTTCGATGGATCTCGCTACACGAAAAGATAAATACATGAAAAACGTGATTGCAATCACGTTTTTTCATGTATTTCTCATTTTTCGTGTAGCAGGATGTTAGAATCATGATTGCCATTAGACCAAAACCCGCAGGCATTAGTATCCGCTACAATCACCAGAGTTAGGATCCACGAGAGGCAGTTAGTCCATGTTGTGAAACACACTGGGAGCATTGAACCAAATGTCTAAAAATCTCCCCCCAACGCGAGCCAGATGAGTTTCGAACTCGAGACCTATCACTCTGATACCAATTATTGGAATCATGATTGCCATTAGACCAAAACCCGTAGGTGTTAGTCTTTTCTACAATCAATAGAGTTAGGATCCATGAGAGGCGGTTAGTCCATGATGTGAAACACACGGGGAGCATTGAACCAAATGTCCAACACAAGATCCATCGAAAGTATGCAACATCAGTACTCCTTGGATGATGAATTAAATTTTGCATCGAACGAGTTCTCCTGCTTGAAATTTGGGCTAAAACTTTGGGAGATAAGTTGAAAATACGATTTGAAAAAGTAGTTTTATTATTTTATTATTTTTTAATCTTTCTACCCTTTTACTTTAAAAATTGTGAATCATCCCCCATGGTTGACATCATCATCTTGAATCCTATTGGTTCTTATAAAGTATATTTTGGTTGTACATTTTCTTAGGAGGCCCATTTTAGACCTCAAAATTCCCCTAATGAGATCCCTATGCTTAATTCTATTGCTTACACATGTAGATGCAATGTTTGTGACATGTTTGATGAAATTCCTATCATGGCTGGGTGGGGTTGGATGAGTTCCTGATGATGTGATTTCTTTGATGTATTTGTTTTAATGTTATTTATCCTCTTCCAAAGTTACATGAATTTTTGGGCAATGAACTGGGCTCAGGGGCTGAAAATGTGGCACGAATACCTGAATTGTAGGCACAAAATTGACCTTTTGGGGCTCTGGCCGTGGCCTTTCCAAAGAATTCACATAGATATAGGTTTCTAGCTACTCCCTTTCCATTACATGCCTATGGATAAGGCCTAAATGGATCAAAATTTATCTCACCTTCAATTTTCATGGGTCTAGGAGGGTGGTTTAACTCTTGGAGGTTTTGTTGATGGTGTGTTTGTCGTGTTTTATGTCAGTTCCACTTCCTTAGGTTCATCTAGGAGGTTGAATCTCATATTAGTAGCCTCTTGTCACATGTTTACCCGAATTTCCGATTACTTGGCTAGATGTGGGAAGATGATGTTATAGAGTAGTATCAAAGGCAATTTCAACTCCTGGACTGGATAGGTAGTGTGTTGATCACGCGTTATGTTTATTGTTAGTATGAATTTTTCTTCGTAAAAGACCACTTTAGCTACGCATAAAAATAGCCCTAACATCAAGTATGACTTCCAATATCTTTAAGTCTGCAGTTAGTTGATCCAAATAATGCTATACAAATCCATAAAAGACATTAAGCAGTAAAAATGAAATATGGCTCCATGCATCCAATAGACAAGACAAGAACGATGTATTTGAAAGAATTTTTTATATTATATTGAAAGGGGGCACCTGAGAGGAAAACAAGAAAGGTGTTTTCCGGTTCTCCTCAATGGGATGGGTTCTTGACAGTCCTCAGCACTTCAGATCTAGAATTTCTCTCTCTTGTTGGTGTAGAAAAACCAGACAAACATAGAACTCAATGGGAGCTCACAAGGAAAAAATGGAGAAAATGTGACCAAGTGTATAGATCCAGAGTGATCTAATGCAATCAAAGGTGACAAATGAATGGGAAAACCCTTCTATTTAAAACAAAATATTAGGGTAGTCTAGGACTTGTTGCATGAATAAAATATTATTAACCAAATTCTAGAACCACCTTTTAGGAATATTTTATTATATTTGTTGGAAGGAAAAAGTATTTGACTTGGGTCAAATCCCTTTATTTGTAAATAATAAATAAATACATGATTTATTTGTTATTTTTAACGAAGAGGTTGAATGATAATTAAATAAATAATGATTTATTTAATTATTTATAAATGATTTAGTCATATTCAACAAGGAATATTATTTAAATAAGGATTAAATAACTTATTCCTAGGAAATAATCAAATAAATGAGGATTTATTTAATTGATTTCCTTGTTTTAGGTTAAATATGACCAGGAAATATAACCAAATATAGATTTTCTTATTATTTCCTTTTGGGGTTTCCTGTTTAGACCATAAACAACTTAATAAAGGTGTTTTAATAAGTTATTTCGCATAGTGAAAGAAATTTTGCTTAGGGTAAAATTGGTCTTGCATGGTGTACTTGGGTTCATCTAATGATAATAGGTTAGATGACCAAAAAATGGTGTAACAGATTTCCCCCCAACGTACGAGTGTTAGGAGAAAATCGTATGACCGAAGTACGCTGTAAGAACTCAATCACTAGACATCAAGAGGGGAGTTAGAGAGAGAAATGTAAGGTAGTCTAATGTGCTAAAGGACTAGACCCTGAGGAGACAAGACTTACAGGTGCAACAAGTCTCTAGTTTATGAGATGGTACCTGTGCTAAAGGCGGTGGGGGAGGCATACCTATGCCCGCCGAGACAAAGTACAAAAGAATAGAATGTCCAGTAGACAAGGAATTAAACTATAAAGTACATGCTGGCATAAATACGAGCCAGAAAAATAGAATGATGAATCCCACATACATGTTGTGCCTGGAATAACAACCAAGACTTATACAATAATATTTGAGTACATGAGATACAAATACAACCCAAATACCCCCTATACACGGGGAAGGGCTCGCAAAATCTAACTGATACATGCAAATCGAAAATGCGCTGCAAGCAGGTAAGGCCGACATCATAAAATATAAGGAGCTACATCAAAGGCTGAAATGAAGAAGTCATCCGGGCATGTGGGGGGCTACCTGCAGGGCCACCCCCACATGAGGGTTGAGACATCTCACACACACCCGGGAATCACCAATAGTGGCTGCTACATCACTGGACCATTAAGTATATGAATATCAATCATGTTGAAAGGAGCTGGAGAAACAATCAAGTCACAGGGTGTGATAAACCTTGTTGCCTGATCCGAGGAACCACACAAGTGGAGAAGCTGGAACCAAGGTACACCACCCTCTAGACCTGTCTTCTGGCGTGAATGAGCTGATGTCGACAGAAGGAGGTCCGCCGTAGATGAGGCAATAAGGGATCCTCAACTAAGGCATGAGAGAATATAGTAGAGCGACTGACAGACTAACACTAAGGATGATGACGAAGTGGGGGAAGATCCAAAGGGGATCATAAAAACATGAGTACAACATGGTAACTCACGATGAACATCAACACGAGCATGGACAAGTACGGAGGCCCAGTGGTGACACTAGTATGAGTGTTGCAAGTGAAGAAATTTGATTTTGAGGAAGGTTATGGTTGAGGGGCATAGGTGCCCCCAAGCATGTTGTGGTCATGCAAAAATGTATAAAGGGGAATCTAAACACATTTTAATGATGTGGTGCGCCATTTTTTTTCATTTTGGTTATGTAGTATGAGAAAGGAAATGGAGGATTAATAATCTCTTTTAGTACTGCATATATGAATCAAATGGACTTTAAGTTTCTGGGTTGGCATACCTGGTGTCACTATCCAAAAGAGAGGATTTGGAGATAATGAACTAATGCTCTCCTAGAAAACCCATAGGTTGGTCAACAATAATGTCTAAGAGACTGGGTTGCTGATGTAAGATGAAGGAATGATAAGGGGTATCATCCCTAGAGTGATCTGAAGTGATATGGGACTCTAGAGCTTCGTATAAATGTGGAAGAATAATGGTACTAAAGTCGACATGACTAGATACACTAGGAGAGTTGTGGAGAATTGCTTCTCCTGGTCTCTCAAATATGGGTGCCCCCTTACCCAAACATGGGGTTCCATTGTAATGGCCACGAGGTGTATGTGGTGCGAACGCTTGGGTTCGATGTAAGGGGGAAGAGATAAAGTCAGGGGTGGGGATTTTTTCCATAATGTCGTCGTCATGATGGACGATGGGGTGAATGGTGGAAGAAAGACCACCTGACACGGCGAAGTTACCAGAATCATCATCATGAGAAGAGAGGCTCACATGCGCATCGCCACAAGGGGTGACAGAAGAGTAAGAAGATAAAGGATCTACCGATGTTAAGCCTACGGTGATCGCTGAAGGAAGGTCAAGCGAACCAACATGGGAGGATTTAGAGGGAATGTTCCTCATGGATGATGATAGGTAGAAGATGGTGGATGAAGGCTCCGTCATCTAGACATCAGGAGGGTGAATGTCAATGGGAGTTGTCATGTCTAGTAGTTCTGCTGAAGAAAAACGCGCAAATAGGGGAGAGGTGGACTCGTTGCGCTTGGCCTCGACTTGGTGGACCGCGGCTAGAGAGGTGAGAAAGTTTTTGAGGCAGGAACAAAGGTGGGTGTAATGGCCATGGAGATCACACAAAGCACAGGGGTGGTTGGTGTGAATAGTCTTGGGGTTCTTGGCCACGGTCGCAGAAGAAACAAAGGCTTCCAGGACCGTGGACTCAGGGAACGTGACATTAACCATGGGCTTGAGATGAGGCAGTTCAGGACAGGTATGGGTGGCGTGACCGAAAACATCACACAAAGCATAGTGGATGGTATGATTTGGAGGCCGAGGAGGGGTAGGGTTTGTTGGGGCAACCTTGTCCTTTGATGCCCCCCTGCGAGCTTTGCCATTCTTACCCGAAGCGGTCGCAACAAGAGGTGGTTCCTGTTGAGGTGAATGAGGCACTGTTGCAGCGGGAGAAGTCATGGGGACCGGTTGAACCGGGGTCAAAGCAAGATAAGGTTTGGGTTGACCAGGCAGGGTAGTGGCTGGAGGGTCAAGGTACCAGACTGGTATGCTCAGGGTCAAATTGGGGAGGGAGAGGGTGGCCATGATGGGAACCGAATAGAATCCAGGAGGGGGAGCAAGGAAAGGTATCTGATTAGCAGGGTAATGGTCAGGAGGGACGACACTAAGATGGTTGAGACCTGGTGGAACTGACCCAGGAGGATAGAGGGGTTCATGGGTACCAGCTGTAGGAGAAGGGCCATAAGGAAGACTTCTAGCTGGCTGAGGCGAAGGGCTAGGAGAAGGTTGCGGTGGGCGAGGTTGACGTTGAGGTTGCTGACTAGCCAAAGCAGGATCTTTAAGGTCAGCCTGAGACGATTGCATCATGAAAACATTCGCTAAGCTGGGATTAGAGACAGGAGGATGGGGAGGACCCAGGAAGGTTCCAAGAAAGGAGGATTATTTGTAGACACCAGGCGAAACAGTGGTCAAAGAATCAAGACTTTGCTTATTGGTGATAGCAGAGATGGTGGACTCAGGGGAAGTCTGAGATTTTGGTTCATGATATGTCAACTGGTCGATGGTGACAATCTTTTCATTATGCGTGAAAAACATCTTGCGATGGACTACGGATGGGACAACAGACATGGCATAGGTGTAACTACTCCCCAAAAGAATGTTATAGTCAAGAGGGGCGTCGATAACTTCAACATTGACACAAACAGTCTTGCACGCAAGGGTGATAAGATAGTTATGGAATAGGCTAATGGGCTGGGAGGCATGGCCATACCATGCACAAAGGGTGATTGTGGAAGGGGCTAACTCAGGAGATCCGAGTTGTTTCCAAACCGAAGTAGACATCACATAGGTGGATGCCCCCTCATCAATAATACACCAAGAAACGTGAGCGTTCCAGATTTTGACTGGGATTTGGAAAGCTACGAAAGCAGGAAGGGGAGGATGTTCTGATTGACGGGCATCGAAAACAATCAATTGGTCATCAGCAGGATCTACAACACCCAGGGAAGATAGTAGATAATTATTTTGTGAAGGACATGATTGGAGGAGTTCCAGTGTTCAAATGGCAGCAGGAGACTGCGCCAAATCATCTACTATGCTATACGAATGAGAAACTCGACCAAAAGCAGCATTTCGGCGTAATGGGCCCTTAGGAATCTTGGTATGAACCTCAAATTTGGGCTGAGGCGTATGTAAGGGACCATTAGGTGTAAAAAAGGGCTCTGTAGAACTCGACAAAGGTGACTCGGGGACAGACGGAGCGGGAGGCTTGGGGTGCTGACGAGACCGAGTTTGAAGGTGAAGGTCGATAGGTAAAGGTTGATCAAAGTTCATCATGAGAATCTGGTAATCGAAGGAACCAGAAGGGGAAGGTTGAATAGCCACCTGTCCGTCAGGTGGTTGCAGCCACACCCCGCTCGTGCATCCACTTCGTTTCGAGGGGCCGATGACTACCGTCACAAGGAGAAGGCAAGGTAGGTGGAGGTGTTGATGTTGGAGGAGTTGGAGCACCAAGCTGTGGACACGGATAATAAGGGGGTTGGGTAACAGTGTGGTAAGTAGGAGGTTGGGCCAAATGAGGGGGCATGCCGTATCCTAGAGACATGTTACCGAGAGGGGAAAAAGTGCGAGAGGTGCTGCCTCCCCCCCCGGGAAAACCATAACCCATGGGAGGTTGGGCGTGTGTATGAGAGATCGCTCCAACGATACTGTCGGTGGCATGAGGTGCCCCCGGTGTATGGGAATCACCGGGTCTGGGGAGATCAAGTAGAACAGTATAAACATAACCCGTCTGAGCGTAGATCAGGTCATATTTTAACACCATTTGGAGGGAAGCTTCTTCGGTTTGAGGAAAATGTGATGCAACATCTTTCCCGATAGGGGGCAAGAGAGATCTAAGGAACCAGTCCATGTAGACCCGGTCTTCGAAGGTAGGAGATTGACATAGGCTCTTTCTTCTCCGCCATTCCTGGACATGATCGGATAGGCAGGTCGCAGATGATTGACAGAAAGAAGTCAAAAGTTCGATACTAGTGTCATAACGAAAGGGAAGCTGGAAGTAAGATAAAAAAGCCCGGGTAAGAGTCGTAAAGGTGGTATGGGAGGAATTGGGCTAATCAACATACCACTTAAAAGCTTCGCCTGTAAGCGTGCATTGGAACAATCTAAGACAGATGGAATAATCAGTAATGGAATGGGATGAACACCACATGTGGAAAGATCGTATATGGTTGGAGGGATCCTCTCCAGCAAGGCCTTCGAACTTGGGAATGTCGGAGGGGAGCTTGGTTGGCATAGCAGGCCAACTAACATCATGGCGGATAGGATCATTGATAAACTGATTGAAATCGGGGAGACTGAGGCCTGCCATGAATGGAAGCAAGGGAGAAGTCGAGGTAGTTCCTATGGCGGTTACGCTAGTAAAAGTCCCAGCATTAGGAGGTTTGTGAGTGGCCTGGGGTTGCCGCTGGCACTAGGCCCTGAACTAGACATGGTGAAGGTAGCAGGGGGAGAACCAAGAGTAGGGGGAGAACCTGAAAAATCAGAAGAAGAGTCAGAGTGGGGACTCGGGGGAGGACTTACTCGAAGACGACGTGAAGGAGGAATTTGACCAACCGGAAACTGAGGGTGAAGGCAAAGAAGTTTCTGGGATAAGTGCCTTGGGGGTGCAATGATGACTGGAAGAAGAAAAACCGACAAGGGCAGGGAAGGACAAAATCAAGTGAGGTCAAGGGTAGAAAGGTGCAGTGTCAATTGATTTTAAAGTCTTTTCCAGGCGGTGTTAACCAGGCTCTTCTTCACTTACGGTCAGTGTGTGGCGTGTGTTGATTTTAATTTTTTAAACCCAGACGTTTTGAGAGTAAAATAAAAAGTGTGCTGCGTAACTGAAAATAAATCTGCAAATAACATTGTATAATGCTGAAATAACAAAAAAATAACAACTAACAATGCATCGATCTAACCCAAGAAGGTGGGTCTCTCAAAACTAGTCTAAAAAGAGGGAAAAAATCTAGTCGAAACACACGAAAAAGAGGCCGATAGATCCAAGGTCGGGAGGGATAAGGATCTAAAGGATAAAGCTGCTGGAAAGAGGTGCAGAGAATAGCAAAGAGGTAGAGGCAAGGTTTTTGTAACAAAAGGGGAGATCAGCTAAAGGGAGGAGGGACGAAGAGGTGGCCCTAGAGGTAAACCCAAACAAAACTATATGAGGTGATTTGAAAGGGATAAGAGCTGATATAAAGGGATCTGAAAAGGAGGTATCGCATCCGGGAAATAAGAATACGAAACTTTGAAAAATTCGTACGTCCGTGTTGAACCCTTAGTTAAATTGAGAGGGGGGGAACTGGCTTAACACATTCATGGACTTTTAAACCTTTTCATTAAACCTTATTTTACACCTTCATTTCATGTCCAACTTAATATGTGAGTAATCTTAGAATGTGAGCAAAGAAGTATTTATATAATATAACAATAGACTTAATATGAGAGCAGCAGGTATTAAGCAGATGATATAAATCAGATCAACACATAAACATCATGTACAGAGACACCAGATATAAGTGGAAACCCATAAAGGGAGAAAACCACATCTTATTATTGTTGTGATGCAAAGGCAAGCTCCAACTCCCTCTCACCACTGTTTTTCTGCAGGCACCAACCTACAGGAGGCTCTAACCTCAATTCTGCAAGCTACAATTTGCAAGGAAGCACCAACTTCCTTCAATTTTCTGCAGGCACCAACCTACAGGAGGCTCCAACCTCAGTCAGCGACAACTGACAGCTATCAAGCTGCAACTTGATAGGGAAGCTCCAACTTCCTCAATTTATCAAACTGAATGTTTGTTGATTTACCTCAGATATCAGCTCTGTTCTGTAGCATCTCTTTCTGCTCTTCTTCTCTTAATCTTCTCTGCCTCACTCTTCTATACTTTTCATTTTCTATATTTACTCTCTCTAACTGCTCTTATGCATATCCAGTTGATATTATATATAGAGTTCCTCACATGACTATTTTTATTTCACAAAGAATTTGGAGTGAACAGTCATGACTCTTTGGCTTCTGTCTTCTCATTCCTTTTATCTACTCATTCAATAAATATAACTGTAGGTATCAATTTAACATTACAGTGGGATATTTGTTCTCTTCCGGAGACTTGCGAATGCATCAAAAAAATATAAATTAATTAAAAACATTTACATTCAATTAAAATGAAAATTCCAGCTCAACTCATTCAGCCTTTTGGATTGCTGCGCACTTGTCTTTTCTTTGACTGTGTCTTTGCCCCTTTCGGCTCTGTTTGTTTCCTTATTCAATGTCAGAGAGTAGCAAATATCTGTCATATATATGTAACTTCTGAATTTAAATCTGGGCAAATTCCAACCCTTTACACATAGCAAATGTCTTGTTGATGTGGTGAGTTCCGCAAGCGGAACATACATACACCACGGCCTTTGTTTTATGGCCCGATGCGATTGTGCACATCGCAATAGTTTTATATTAACAATCACCCTCCACCTTAAGCCGAGGCCCGTGGTTCCACAGACCACGTGGCACATTTCAATACAAACTACCTTTTTAATATGACTTCAATCAATTCTCAGCACACAACTTGCATCCCGTGATCATGGGAGTTGACACAGGTTTGCAGTCCTCCATTTTGAACTTTTTCAACATTTCTTTTAAGTATTTTTCTTGTGAGATGACTGTACCTGTGTTCTTTTGCTGAATTTTAAGTCCTAAGTAGAAACTGATCTCTCCAATCATAGAGATCTCAAACTCTGTTTTCATCTCATCAGCAAACCCTTTTGCTAGTTCTTCTCTATTGCTTCCAAACATAATGTCATCAACATATACTACAACAATCAGGAGTTCACTTTCATGGGATTTTATGTATAGATTGCTGTCTACTCCACCTCTCTTAAAGCCTTGTTTTTGCAAATATTTATCCAGTCTTGAGTACCAAGCATGAGGAGCCTGTTTCAGTCCATATAGAGCCTTCTTCAGTCTGTACACATAGTCTTCTTTGTCTGTTAAAGAGAAACCTTCTGGTTGTTCCATGTAGACTTCTTCTTCTAGATCTCCATTCAGAAATGCAGATTTTACATCCATTTGATATACTTTGAAGTTTTCGTAGCAAGCAAAGGCCAAAAATATTCTGATGGCTTCCATTCTAGCTACAGGGGCAAATGTTTCATCGTAATCAAGTCCTTCAATTTGTGAATATCCTTTGCAGACCAGTCTGGCTTTATTCCTCATTACTTGTCCTTGCTCATTCATTTTGTTTTTGAATACCCATTTTGAGCCTATGACATTTTTATCAGTGGGTCTAGGAACTAATTCCCAGGTATTGTTTTTCTCAATTTGGTCCAATTCTTCATTCATAGCATTCACCCAGGACATGTCCTTGTTGGCTTCTTCAAATTTATTTGGCTCTATTTGTGACAACATGGCTATGTATACCTCTTTAGTTTGTTCTGTTAGTTTCCTTCTTGTTTGGACCCCTACTCTCTTGTCTACAATGATCTGATCTTCAGGATGGTTCTTCTGAGTATATCTTGAGGGAGCTTTAGAACTCAGCTCTGTATCTTATGTTGTCTTGCTTGTTTCCTCATCATCTTGGTTTTCTTCTTCATGGTTGTTTGATGGACTGTAGCAGTCAGTGTCTCTTGTATTGTTTGGAAGTTCTTCATCAAATCTCACATCAATGATTTCTACTATTTTTCGAAGTGTCTTGTTGTAGCACCTATACCCTTTACTTTTGGATGCATATCCTAGAAATATCCCTTCATCTGATCTTGCATCAAATTTCTCAAGATTTTCATCATTATTCTTTATGTAACACTTGCTTCCAAAGATTCTAAAATGTTTGATTGAAGCTGGTTTCCCATGCCATAGTTCATAGGGAGTCTTGTCACTGCTTGGCCTTAAGTGAGCTTTATTAAGGATATGCACCGCTGTGTGTACTTCTTCTGCCCATAAGTTTTGAGCAATATTACTTTCATGCATCATGGCTCTGGCTATTTGCTGTACAGACCTGTTTTGTCTCTCTGCTACTCCGTTTTGCTGAGGTGTTCCTGCAATAGTAAATTGTTGCTTTATCCCATGTTCATTGCATAGGTCAGCAAAGTCATAATCTGTGAATTCACCTCCTCTGTCTGATCTGATGCATTTTAGCTTGCATCCTGTTTGATTTTCTGCTAATGCTTTGAAGATCTTAAATTTTTCCAGAGCTTCTGATTTATTCTTGAGAAATGAAACCCATGTCATTATGGAGAAATCATCTATTATTAGCATGAAGTAGGATTCTCCACTTTGTGTTCTAGTTGTTGCAGGTCCACACAGATCCATATGCACAAGCTGGAGTGGTCTTATTGTTGATAAATCATATTTGGCCTTAAATGATGTGCGGGTCTGTTTACCCAATTGACAAGATTTGCATATGGTATTAGAAGGCCTTTTTATTTCTGGCATGTCTCTGACCACTTTCTTTTTACTCAGTCTGATGATATGATCGAAGCTGAGATGTCCCAATCTCCTATGCCATAACCATGACTCCTCAAGTTTGCTAAGATGGCATGCTTCATCTTCCTCTTTCACAATGTAAACATTGCTCTCTATTCGAACACCTTTGAGCAGAGTGTTACCTGTGATGCTTGATCTGACTTCACAGTCTTGTGCTTTGAAAAGAACTTCGCAGCCTTTATCACACATTTGATTGACACTCAACAATTAGCTTTCAGCCCATCTACAAATAGTACATCTTGGGCCTTACCTCTGCCATTATCTAAGCTGACTGAGCCCTTTCCCTTGATTTTTCCTGATTTATCATTGCCAAAGGTAACATTGCCAGATTTCTTTTCATCAAGAGTTATAAACTTGCTTCTGTCTCCAGTCATGTGTTTTGAGTAGCTACTATCCAAATACCACTGGCTTTTCAGGTCTTGAGAAGCTAGAGCCAAGTCACATTTATTCACCTTCTTTATCCACTGGAGGAACCCTTTTGTTTGGTATCTTTTGTGAGGTGATAACTACATCTTCTTAGAGGACATTTGGAAGGTATATGTCCAACTTGATTTCATACACAACATTTGATCATAATTTTTGTAGAATTATGAGTATGAACAGAATTTATTTGATTCATAAGCCTCCTTGAGGTGTTAAACATCAATCTTTGTCCATACTTTCTACACTCAATGATTTTATGGCCAAATTCCTTACAATAAAAAAAGTAACCATAGAAACTATTTGCATACTTGATGTAAGGTTGTCTCTTCCATTTGTTTGCTTGGGGTAGTCTTTTCAATGTTTGCATCTTTTGCTGGTTTGAATTACTCCTCCTTGCATGACAATATGCAGCAATGTGTCCCAGCTTGTGGTAGACATAACAGGTGGCATTATTCATAGGAGGGAAGAATCTCCTTTGATGGTTTCCAAATTTTACATACTCAGGGGTCTTAGTATTTATTACATTCTTTGCTACTAGTGGTTTCTTCTGATCTCTGTCTTCCTTATTACAGGTTTCTTCTTTTGTAGGAATTGTTTGCGCTGCTTCATCATTCTTCTTTGCTTTTACAAAAATAATCTCTCTGTCAACCTTTTCTTTGCGTTTATTTGATTCTCCTTCATAGCCTATTCCAGTTTTTATCATAGGCGATCTTTGAGCAACCGGAATTTCATTCAACTTACTAGAGCTTGTTGTTTGAGAAGAGTTTATAACCAATTTCCTTTGAGAATTTTCTATTTTCTTCCTAAGACATACTACTTCTTCCTCCAAATTTTCTTGTTCCTGAGTTTTTTCTTTGATTTTCTTAAGTAACATGTCCTCTATCTTCTTGGCTTCTTCAAGCTCTATTTTTAGCTACATCAGGACTTCTGAATTATGTTCTTCTCGTACAAACTTGAGGAGAATGTCCTTTTCTTTTCTGCATTTCAGCTTGAGTCTATCAATCTCTTCCAGAGCACTTCTTAGCTCCCCCTCAAGGTCGACTTCACCTTCTTCTTCTTCATCTTCTAGCAGGAGACCTTCAAGTTCTTCTATGGCCATCAGTAAGAATTCAGAGGTTCCTTCTTCACTTGAAGGTTCATCTGAGTCTTCAGATGCACTGTTGTCTTGTTGAGCATAAAAGGATTTTTTGCTGAACTTTTTTCCTTTCTGCCAGTTTTTTGATGTATTTCTCTCTGTTTCTTGAGCCTGATTCCTTAATTTCTTGTGAGGACACTTAGTAGCATAGTTTCCCACTCTTCCATAGTTAAAGAATTTGAAAGGAAATTTACCTTTGTATTTACCTGAGCCTCTATCTAATTTTTTGACAAATTTTTCCTCTTCCTCATCCAAGCAAGAGCATATGTCTTCCTCTTCTTATTTCTTCTTTTCTATTTTAAAGGCTGCCTCTCTCATACTTGGCTTCTTCTGTGGGAGCCTCATCTCGTATGTTGTTAAATTTCCAAGTAGCTGGTTCATGGTCAAGGTCTCCCAATCAGCTGTTTCTTCTATTGCAAACACCCTGGGATTAAACCTGGATGGAAGAGATCTTAGAATATTTTGCACAATTATACTTTCTGGCATGGTTTCTCTAAGAGCTTTCATATTGTTAACAATTTCTGCAACTTTTAGGAAGAAACTGTCAATGTCTTCATCATCATTCATTTTTAAGTTCTCAAACTGGGCTCTATAGACTTGAAGTTTGGAAGTTTTTACTTTCTTGTCTCCTTCATGGATGTTCTCCAGAGTATCCCACATCTCTTTGGCAGTGTCTTTGTGCATTACTTTGATAAAATCTGCTTCACACAATCCATTCAAGATAGCATTCATGGCTTTTACGTTAGCTACAAAATCTTGTTTGGATTCTTTCTCTGAGTTAGTTGACTTTGGGGCATATCCTAATTCCACAGCACCCGAAACTTATATTCCTAGAGACATTATGTATGTCCTCATCCTGATTTTCCAAAAGGCATAATTTGCACCTGTAAAGAAAGGGGCTTTATTGGTTGAGCATCCTTCTTTACTAGCCATTCTGAGAACCTAGAATCTCCTTTCAGTTGTTAAATTGGTACAAAGGAACCTGCTCTGATACCAATTGTTGAACCCTTAGTTAAACTGAGAGGGGGGGGGGGGTGAATCAGTTTAACACATTCATGGAATTTTAAACCTTTTCATTAAACCTTATTTACACCTTCATTTCATGTCCAACTTAATATACGAGTAATCTTAGAATGTGAGCAGCAAGTATTAATATAATATAACAATAGACTTAATATGAGAGCAGTAGGTATTAAGCAGATGATATAAATCAGATCAACACATAAACATCATGCACAGAGACACTAGATATAAGTGGAAACCCATAAAGGGAGAAAACCACATCTTATTATTGTTGTGATGCAAAGGCAAGCTCCAACTCCCTCTCACCACTGTTTTTCTGCAGGCACCAACCCACAGGAGGCTCCTACCTCAATTCTACAAGCTACAACTTGCAAGGAAGCACCAACTCCCTTCAATTTTCTGCAGGCACCAACCTACAGGAGGCTCCAACCTCAGTCAGCTACAACTGACAGCTATCAAGCTGCAACTTGATAGGGAAGCTCCAACTTCCTCAATTTATCAAATTGAATGTTTGCTGATTTACCTCAGATATCAGCTCTGTTCTGTAGCATCTCTTTCTGCTCTTCTTTTCTTAATCTTCTCTGCCTCACTCTTCTATACTCTGCATTCTCTATATTTACTCTCTCTAACCTCTCTTATGCATATCCAGTTGATATTATATATAGAGTTCCTCACATGACTGTTTGTATTTCACAAAGAATTTGGAGTGAACAGTCATGACTCTTTGGCTTCTGTCTTCTCATTCCTTTTATCTTCTCATTCAATAAATATAACTGTAGGTATCAATTTAAAATTACAGTGGGATATTTGTTCTCTTCCGGAGACTTGCCAATGCATCACAACAATATAAATTAATTAAAAACATTTACATTCAATTACAATGAAAATTCTAGCTCAACTCATTCAGCATTTTGGATTGCTGCGCACTTGTCTTTTCTTTGACTGTGTCCTTGTCCCTTTCGGCTCTGTTTGTTTCCTTATTCAATGTCACAGAGTAATGGCTATCTGTCATATATATGTGATTTCTGACTTTAAATCTGGGAAAATTCCAACCCTTTACACACAGCAAGTGTCTTGTTGATGTGGTGAGTTCTGCAAGCGGAACATACATACACCACGGCCTTTGTTTTATGGCCAGATGCGATTGCGCACATCACAATCGTTTTATATTAAAAATCTCCCTCCACCTTAAGCCGAGGCCCGTGGTTCCACAGACCACGCGACACATTTCAATACAAACTGCCTTTTTAATACAACTTCAATCAATTCTCGGTGTAATAATAAAAACTGTTTAAACATATAAAAACCCCTTTTGGGCCCACCTGCCACGTTTTCCGATGTGATATACTACTCCTCCAGCAATTTCCGATTGCGATTGATCGCAATCGCAAACTTCATTAACTTGCTCCGCTATGCTGCCTTGCTCCGATGTGATTGCTTTGATGCGATGTGATTACTCTGATTGTGATCAATCGCAATCGTAACTTTTAGTTGCAAGTCCCGCTGCCCTGCTTTCACTCTGATGCGATTGACCACTGTTAAGTTCATTTTGCCGATGCGATTGGAACTGGAACTCAAACACATATTAAACATGATTTATAGACCCATCGGGTCTGGAACTCAATCGCAATCGCAATCTTTTATTGTCATGCTCTGATGCCCTGCTCCTTCTCCGATGCGATTAGGCTGATCCGATGCAATTAGGCCGGACTTCAAATATGTTTGAATCATAATTCATATACCCATCGGATCTAGAACTCAATCGGAACTCTTGTCGATATGTTACGCTGCCAATCCTTTCTCCGATGCGATTAGGCCGGACTTCAAATACGTTGGAATCATAATTCATATACCTATTGGGTCCGGAACTCAATCAGAACTCTTGTCGATATGTTCCGCTACCAATCGTTTCTCCGATGCGATTGGGTGAGGGTCCCATAGCATAAGAATTTTGTTTGACTTAAATCCGAATAAAACTTTTGTATTCTTAATTTCGCATCCATAACTATAATATATATACGCCCATCGGGTCCAAGCTTTCATCGCAATCGCAGCTCTTTTTTAATCTGTTCCGCTGCCCTTATAATCTTTGATGCGATTGGGAAGGATCCCACCTTATGGTACTTTGGTTCTAATAATAAAGCGCTCCATATAGTTTAATATATACAAGTTTTTCAGAACTTCAGTACATACATAAAATATATGTAGTGCGTCGCATATATATCCAAATAAGTAACGATTCTCGAATGATATATATATATATATATATATATATATATATATATATATACTTTGCTGCTTCCAATCTTTAGTGTATCTTCCAGCGGGGGAGGTGATTCTCGAAATTTGTTTGTCTATATATATATATATATATATATATATATATATATATATACTTGCTGCTTTGGGTTATACGATTCCTGGAATTGTGTTTATGTATCCTCCAGCTGGGGTAGTGAATCTCAGAATTAAAAATGGCTCTACCTCTGCTTGTGATAACGGCTCTGCCTCTACCTCTTCCTCTGATAACGGCTCTGCCTCTGCTGTGATAACGGCTCTGCCTCTGTATTCGCTTCCTCTGCCTCTGCCTCTGCCTTAGCTGCTTCTGCTGCTCAACCTCTACCTCTTCCTTCGTTGTACATATTACCTGCTGTTGTTCTTTGCTTATCTTTGCATCTGCTGCCTTCTTTGCCATCAATGACAATATTTCCAACAGTCTGAAACAGCTAAAAATCGCCCACCAAAAGTGGAGGGTACTAAAGCCCTAAGGGGAAATATTCCCACTTAGTTGAGTGAAATAGATCAGAAATAGGTCTAAACGGGCATAGACGGAGGCTGGAAAACCCTGTCAGAAGCTTCAGACAAACCTAGAAAAATTGTTGGAAAATTGCAAAAAAAAGTGCAGGTTGCAGGTTCTGACCTGTTTTCAGTCCAGGTCGCAGGTTTGGGGTAGCAAAGTGTGTCCTTAGGTCCAGGTCGCAGTTTTTGGGCCGATAAGTGTGACCTACAGATCCAAGTCTCTTGACGGCAGATTTCAGAAAAAAATTGTCGTCTCAGCTGCGGTTGATGTCTGTCACCTGCGCAATAGGGCCAGAAACATACGGAAGTTAAAAATTTTAATGTTTGAGGGTTTTAGAGGTGAAAAACACCATAAAAATAGGAAAAACAAAAAAATGAAGAGAAACCCTAGGGTCTGAAATAGCTGGATATGCAGGAATATATAAAACGATAGCGGTCGCAAAAGAAAACCCGTGTGGAGTCGCCAATTGTTAGTATGAATCTTTCGTCGTAAAAGACCACTTTAGCTACGCATAACAAATAGCCCTAACATCAAGTATGACTGCCAATATCTTTAAGTCTATAGTTAGTTGATCCAAATAATGCTATACAAATCCATAAAAGACATTAAGCAGTAAAAATGAAATATGGCTCCATGCATCCAATAGACAATACAAGAACGATGTATTTGAAAGAATTTTTTATATTATATTGAAAGGGGGAACCTGAGAGGAAAACAAGAAAGGTTTTTTCCGGTATTCCTCAATGAGATGGGTTCTTGACAGTCCTCAGCACTTCAGATCTAGAATTTCTCTCTCTTGTTGGTGTAGAAAACCCAGACAAACATAGAACTCAATGGGAGCTCACAAGGCAAAAATGGAGAAAATGTGACCAAGTGTATAGATCCAGAGTGATCTAATGCAGTCAAAGGTGAAAAATGAATGGGAAAACCCTTCTATTTATAACAAAATATTAGGGTAGTCTAGGACTTGGTGCATGAACAAAATATTATTAACCAAATTCTAGAACCACCTTTTAGGAATATTTTATTATATTTGTTGGAGGGAAAAGGTATTTGACTTGGGTCAAATCCCTTTATTTGTAAATAATAAATAAATAAATGATTTATTTATTATTTTTAACAAAGAGGTTGAATGATAATTAAATAAATAATGATTTCTTTAATTATTTATAAATGATTTAGTCATATTCAACAAGAAATATTATTTAAATAAGGATTAAATAACTTATTCCTAGGAAATAATCAAATAAATGAGGATTTATTTAATTGATTTCCTTGTTTTGGGTTAAATATGACCAGGAAATATAACCAAATATAGATTTGTTTATTATTTCCTTTTGGGGTTTCCTGTTTAGACCATAAACAACTTAATAAAGGTGTTTTACTAAGTTGTTTCACATAGTGAAAGCAATTTTGCTTAGGGTAAAATTGGTCTTGCATGGTGTACTTGGGTTCATCTAATGATAATAGGTTAGATGACCAAAAAATGGTGTAACATTTATTGCTTATGCATTTTCATACCTATGTTGTATGTGGTTGTTACGTCCGTGTTGTGTTGGCCATGGTGGCAGTGGTGTCATCATGGAAGTGTTTATGATGTTGTTGTCGACATGTTGTCATGAATGTGTGATAGATTGTGTGTTGTTCTTGCTTATGTATTGTTTGTGCACTCTTTCTTACATATGTTAACATGTTGTATATGCATTGCTTGGTTATGCTAGGTCACATATGGGTCATTCTTGGCTATTGGTTGTGCATGTGTGCTTGTGTAATGTTATATGTTGAATATGCATTGGTTGGTCATGTTAGGTTACATGTTGCTTATACTTATGTATGGTTCATGCTTATGGTTGTGTGTGGTCAAGATTGCACTGGTGTGAATTTGGTATGGTCATGCATGGATGAAAAGAATCCAACTAGAATGACATTTATATGTTTATATACTTAGAAATGATATGTTTATATGTTGTCATGATTATATATATACATGTATTACGTTGATTGATTGATCTTGCAGGAAGCATACTCCCCAAGTTACACTAAGGTACGTTGGTTCATTATTATTTGGTTTAGATGAAATATTATACCTTGCAAGAGAAATATCAACATGGATAGAATGATGGTAGACTACAAGGACTCCCCCCATGAGTCATATGAGAAGAATGGTGGGAACTCTTCTGATTTGGAAGACACATTGAGAAGCCTAAAGGAATAAATAAGGAGTTGCAAGGTAGACAATGAAAATCTCATACGGGCACAAGAGAAACAAGTAGAGGTGAATGCAATACTTCTTTAGAGCTTGTCATATTTTCAGAAACAAGGGCCATTACGTATCAGTTATGGATACGAGGATAAAAATAATGGGGCATATTGTACTCGGTCGCCTAGTAGACAGAAGTCAGATAGAGCATATACAGTGAGATATGGCAGGTTGTTATACATTCCAGATAGGCAGGGTGATGAGTACATGTACCATTCTAGTTCTAGTTTAGATTGACATCATGATCGTCATCGGTATCACCCTTCTAGGAGGGGTGACATGTGATACATGGAAGATGAATTTAAAAAGGCAAAGCCACCTACTTTCAATGGGGACTTGAAGAAACTAGAAGAGGTAGAAGCTTGGATAGTTGGGATGAGTAATTTATTTGACTTGCATGAGTACTCAGATAACATGAAGGCCAAGATTTCTATCTTCAATTTGAAAGGTAAAGCATACATCTAGTGGGAAGATGTGAAGCAGGTCAAATACATCAGGACAAATGACTTGAGATAACATGACTTCAAGAGGCCCTTCAGGAAGAAATATTTGTTAGAGATATACTATGACAACAAGGCCAAAGAACTTTATGAGCTAAATATGTGATCAATGACATATGAGGAGTACATGAAAAAGTTCTTGATGCTACTGAGGTATGTACCATATCTTGAGGATGAGAAGGCTAAAGTTCAATGATTTTTCAGTGGTTTTCCAATAGCATTCCGAGATAGGATTGAGTATGATGAGCCTCAGTCACTTGAGGAAGTCATTGGGAAGCTGAAGCATCTCTATGAACAGTCGAAGTGCAAGAATGAGTCTCAGCAAGGATGGAAAGGGAAATACCATGGTAAAGGTAAATGGCAGCCTAAGAGAGAAATTCCTCAAAGTGCAGATGAGAAGGAAAATGTGGCACCAAAAAATAATTTTAATGCAACTGGACAAGTAAGTAGGCCACAACTACAAAATAGATCACAACAACAACATGGAGGTAATGGTATGGTACGGTTGGAGTGTTGGACATGCGGTGAGGAGCATCTTAAGAGAGATTGTACATAGAATCAAGGAGGTAGACCTAAGATATATAGTGCACAAGAGGCACACGCTGTTGGAGAATTTGGGCAGAGCATTCCTCATATTTATGTAGTAGTGGAAAAAAAACAAGTGGATCACCAGGATTCTATCATTGAGGTGGATGGTAAGATTTGTGATCAATTTATTTCTATATTGATTGATCCTGGATATAATTATAGCTACGTTAGTCTCTACTTGGTGAATAAGTGTGGTTTGAGAAAGGAAATGCATGCAAAATCTTAGTTAGTTGAGTTGGAAACAGGTACAAAGAAAAGAGTTCACCATTGGGTAAGATCTTGTGAATTTTAGTTAAACGGTATGCCTACAGAAACACACTTGAACATATTTTCATTAGGTTCCTACAATATGCTATTGGATATGGATTGGTTATAACTTCATAGGACCAAGGCATATTTCTATGATAAATCTATTGAATACTTGGATGATAATGGGGAACCAAGAGTATTATAGGGAAGGAAGAAAGCCACATCAGTTAGGATGGCGACAACCATGCAGGCCAAGTGCAGTCATAGGAAAGGATGTGTGTTATTTGCAGTTCATATCTCTAGTGAAAAAGGTAAATAAGTTGAGGATGCAAATGTGTTGAACATGTATCCAATTTTGCATCAGTTTCAGGATGTATTTCCAGCAGATATTTTAGAGTTTCCACCGCACAGGGAAGTATACTTTTCTATTGAGTTGGTACCAGGGGAAACTCCAGCATCAAAAGCACTTTAACTGATGAGTACACCATAGTTGGTAGAGTTAAAATTGCAGTTGAAGGAAATGTTGGACAAGGGGTACATTATACCAAGTGTATCGCCATGTGGTGCACCAGTGTTGTTCACAAAGAAGAAGGATGGCACTCTTAGACTATGCATTGAATATAGGTAGGTGAATAAAGTGAACATTAAGAACAGGTACCCATTACCAAGGATTGATGATTTTTTCAATCAACTAAAGGGAGAAGCGGTGTTCTCTAACATTGACTTGAGATCGAGATATCATCAGGTATGCATCAAAGAGCAGGAAATCTACAAGACTACGTCCACGACCAGTTATGGGAAATAGGAGTTTGTTGTAGTTCCATTTGGTTTGACTGATGACCAAGCTACATTTCTGCGTTTGATGAAAATTTTGTTGCATCCTTATTTGGAAAAGTTTGTGATTGAATTTATTGATGACATATTTGTGTATTATAAAAATGAGAAAGAGAATGTTGAGCATTTAGTAGAAGTGCTGAGGTTGTTGAGAGAGGATGAGTTGTAAGCTAAGCTCAACAAGTGCAGTTTCTTCCAGACGGAGTTAGTCTACTTGGGACATGTTGTCTCCAAGGAAGGCATTGTAGTAGATCGAGAGAAGATAAGGGCCATCATGGAGTAGGCAGCTCCCACTACAAGGAAAAGACCCTCTAGTGGATGATTTTGAGGAACCCCTTATAAAAATACCCCAGATATCCATTTCTAGTGGAGTTTACTAGAGGAGGTTGGCAGGCGGAGGTTTTTGCGAATTTTTTTTGTCGGTGCGCTTATCATCATAAACCGCACCGGTGCATTCAACAAGAGAAAGCACCGGTGCGCACAAAACATTGGCAAACCGGATACCATGTGCTTCGTACACACCCGTCTAGTGCGTGATATTATTGTAGCGCCCGGTGCTTTAAAACTCTTCCGCACCGGTGCCTCATAAAAAAACGCGCCAAAATAGAAACTGCCTGATGCAGTATTAAGAAACCGCACCGGTGCGTCCATAAAACCCCGCGCACTGGAACAGGGTTAAATAAAAAAAAAATTACGGCCAAAAAACCACATTTTTCACTTTTCTCAGTGCTTCAGAGCTCTCAAGCACCGGTGCAATTTCTCCTTGTTTTGAGCCGCCCTGGAATTAGTGCTCCCATTGCACCCATTACACACATTGTTGTTGTGCATTTCCCACCAATCTCCAACTTGAATTTTCCAAAACGGGGGGAAAATTTTCTTTTGAAAATTATACAGCCAATATGCCTCTTCGACAGCCAAATGTATTGGTATTTTTCTTGTTTTTCCATAATTAAGCCTTTTAGTGGATTAGAATTTCAAATAAACTTAAAATTGACCATTTAAAAGAAAAAAAAAATTGTCATGTGGTGCGCTCGAGCCGTTCGGCTCGCACCTGTTCGCAGTGCTGCCTGTAAATTTACAGGCTGCATCGAAACCGTTTCTAATGGTATCCACACCGGTTCCAGGGTGGCACCGATAGGTTCACGATGTTATTTTAGAATTTTTAAAAAAGTGCGGTGTGGTCGTTTACCCGGCCGCATTGTTGACCATGTGGAATAGTGACAATGTGGTGCACTGACTAAAATATATGCCCCGGGGTGGGTAATGTTGTTAGCGCACCGCATTCCACATTTCGACAGGGTGAACGATGCGGCCTGGTAAAGTGGTGCTAACGGTATCCACACCGTTTTCGGGGCGGTACTAAAGGCGCACCGTGTTATTTTAAAATTTTTAAAAAAGCGCGATGCGGTCGGTTACCTGACCACACCGTTCACCAAGTAGAATAGCAGAAACAGGGTGCGTTGACTAAAATATCTGCCCCGGGACGGGTATTTTTTTCAACGCACCGCATTCTGTATTTCGACAAGGTCAACGGTGCAACCTGGTAAAATACTGCACTATTGACTATGTAATTATGGCAGGAGGTTGGTCCGCTGACTTAACTATACTCCCCAGGGCATAGAGTTTAGTCAGTGCACTGCACTCCTGACAACGTACATAGTCAATGGTGCGCTAAAAATTTTTAGGAGCACCGCCGCCAGTGCACTCCATAAAAAGATGCACCGGGACTGGTGCATGCACCGGGACTGGTGCATGGTTGTTTTTTTTCCGCACCAACTATTTATTTTTTTTGCCAAAAAACATTATATATGTATATTTCTAAATACATGTCTCATTTAATAAAAAAAAATGTATTTAATATGTTAATCATTCAGAGATGTAAAAGGAGAGAAGAGGGGGAACAATAGCAACAACAAGCGGACAAGTATAACATGGTTCGCCTATGGGAGGCAAGAGAGAGGGAGAGAGATGCGTACCCTCGCCCTATTACAACAGCTACCCAGGGGCTCCTAAGGTAGCTATGCCTCCTCAAGTTCTATGAGGAGGCTAATTCCCTAAAGGGCCATGGTTTGTTTTTGAGACATCTTATCCGCAGGTGAATGCCCACCGACAGGCTTTCCGGGTTGTCATAACCAGTGGTACACACCCACTGAGGAGGATATATATTTCATTATAGGGCTATCGAGAAGAGGGGTGGATTTTCCCTCGTTCCTAGAGGTTCCAGCTGGCTATGTAGCTGGGAGTCGGTTAGTGCACTCCCAAAGATACATTGGAGAAGATATACTGTCTCCTTCATATTTTTAGGTCTCCGGAGGTGAGTTACATATTGGTGCATTTGGTAGTCAGGAGATGAGGTGCCTCTCACTTCTCATTTCGACCATTTCACACAACACTAGTAACGGGCAACACATTAGTTGTTCACTTCTATATTATGTTGATTCTTTAGTACAGGAGCCATTGCTTGTCAGGTGGTTTGCCATTTTTTTGCAGTAGTTTTGTACAACCTTAGATAGATGTCGTGTTCATGCACAAGGGAGGGTCAACTTCCCTTTTGCTTCAGAGCTTTTTTGTTTATTTTTTGAGAGGTTTCTAGAGATTAGGCCTACTTTTGTTCGGCAACCTCGTAGGCCGATGTTCGAGGCACGGATGCACATGTGGGGGTAGATGATGCCCAAGAGGGGCGAGACTGTGTTTCTAGTGAGGATATCGAATGATGCACTGGACTTGCGAGCCAGTCTTGATGAACATCCCTTCATTATGATCCCCTGTCCTTATTCGGGTTTGGATTGGCGAGGGTGTGCCAACATCCTCTTCATAGCTAATGAGATGCTGGATGATAGAGGTAATATTACTTTTTTATTTAAATTTATTCCAACATGCTCTTTAACTTGTTTTTATTAAATTGTGTAATGAAATTGTATAATTATTGTTGTGTACTTGTATATATTTTGTAGAAATTGGGTCTTTTTATGGCGAGGACATGCCGGCACCACCACATGATCTAGGTGTGGATCCTAATGACGATCAGGGCATGCCAGATGCCGAGGATCATCAGGAGACTGGTGCAGAGAGACCTGCTCTTGCTAGTGCGCTGGTATCGTATTTTTCTAGGCATTGTCGACTTGATAGAAGATACAGGATGGAGTTGGGTGACCAACTCACTACATTGATTGTTGAGGCGGGCATCGGGCCCGCTAATATGAGAGACATATAGGCTGATGGTAGGTTGTTACATATGTGAAGAGGCATGCCGCGTGACATGTACAACCTGATGCGACATGTCGTAGGAGCTACAACCTTAGTTACGCGGTTGAGGAGGACCATTGCACATTATAGGTGTGGTCGAGACACAGCACGTGATCGATAGTCCATGAGCAGCGACTCATAATTTAATGATCGTTCACCTCACGTCGTGCCAGATGAGCAGCCTCCACTAGCATCGAGCAACAGTTATGATGGAGAGCAAGCTGGACCATCGGCCACGTCCAGTCAGCAGCATGTAGCATCTTGCAGTACTCATGATCATGAGCAGGCTGGACCATCGACCGTCGAGGTACACCATTGAATGAGCAGGCATCTACTAGTATTGTTATTGATGATGTACCACCAGCTGATCCATGACATTTATATTATAGTTGTATATTTTTGACATTATTCAGTTATATATATATATATATATATATATATATATATATATATATATATATATATATATATGGTCCATGTATTTTATGTTCATGTTGCAGTTGTACTTAATTTACATGTTGGTGATCATCATGATGTGTATATTTTTAGGTCATGTATGATATGTACTTCATTTCCTGTGCAACTTGCAGATAGATGTGTATGCGATAGCAGTTATTTCACATGGGATGTATATTTTATGTTTGTGTTGTGATGATGTTAATATATAATGTTAATTTTGTTTTGTTAGATGATCATGATCACGATGATGTTAGCAATTTTGAATTTGTTTTTTAGTCAAATATGATGTTTGTATGATGGTTATCATGAACGTGATGTTTATTAATTAATTTAATATTAAATGATCATGATATTGTAAAATTGTAATATTTGTAATTCTAATTGTATGTAAAATTCTAAAATTGTAATTGTAATGGTATATATGTAAATTTGTAAGATTGTAATTGTAATTGTATATATGTAAAATTCTAAAACTGTAATTGTAATTGTAATTGTACATGAAATTGTAATTGTGATTCTAATTCTATGTAAAATATTTGTAAACTTTTAATTGTATTAATCTGAATTGATTGTAGTTGAAGTTGTAATTGTAATTGTATGTAAAATTCTAAAATTGCAATTGTAATTTTAATTGTAATTGTAAGTGAAATTGTAAAATTGTAATTGTAATTCTATTTCTAATTTTAATTGTAACTGTATGTAAAATATTTGTAAAATTTTAATTTTATTAATGTGAAATGATTTTATTAAAATTTTTAAATTTTTAAATTTGTAACTTTTTAAATAATTGTAAAATAATAAATCTAGAATAATATGAATTATTGTAACATAATAAAGTTTAGAAAATAATGCAAATAAATTCATGTACTTTATAATTATCATTATTTTATTATGATCTTAGATACAAAAAAAAAGAACTAATTTATACAGTACGCCATTGTTTTTTTGATCAACATAATTGCAAATTATCAAGTGAAATATTGATTTTAACATTAACACAATGCAAAATACCAATTAATTCAAAATACATTTTATAATGTTTCGAAAAAAAACCCATCTTAAAAATTATAAATATTGATGAAATAACACATGTACCATATCATCCTTGGTTCTCATGATCACCCTCATTATCTTCTAGCTTGCATGGCATGATAACACTATTGTTCTCAAAAATATGTTTTGATTTAGGGTAATGTGTCAATACGAAACACCAATCCCTATCTAACACATTTGGGTAGAAAAACACTTGGTTGCAGTGTTTGGGGAAAACATAGGGCTCCTTAGCTTCATCCCACATCTTTCTAGAGTTAATACATATCAGCCTACTATTGCGATCTTCCTTTACATTATTCCGGTCAAAGGTGTCCCACCACTTGCACCTAAAAATAACACATTGGAAAGAGGAGAAATCCACTTCAATGATCTCTTGTATATTTCTGACGTAACCTAACGTCCCTCGTACTAGGTTTTGATCATGGTGGCTAGATCGACTAGATTGATCGAACTCGACTTCCACTCCATAGTCTTGTGTGATGTTTCCATAATCGACATTTTCTGTGCGAAAATGGTGTCCATATGCCCATATAAATGGGAACAAATGCACCTATTATAAAAAAGTTAAAAAAATCATAGTGTCATGTGTCTTATAATAACCCAACAATTAAAATATGAAATATAGATATCTTATAAGTTTCAAATTTACATATAAATTAAAAATATTATTACCGAGTTGCTGCACCCAATCCCTATGTTTAGCGCATCCTCTTCAGCGCGTGGGTGATGACCGGTTGCACCGTATTTCTCTCTGACTTGGTCAGCAACCCAACTGTTGGGGCATATTTTTGGCATATTTTCTCTTAAATAATCAGGATAAGGCACACTTCTACCATTCAACCGTATGAATTCTTTCATGTCACTATCCCATTTCATCCTCTTTTGTTCGTACAATGTGACCGACGGTTGTGTCGCTTCAGAATTGTAAAGAACAAATTTATTGATTGCTTCAATTTCTGCATTAGCTAATGAAATCAAACCGACATTATATAGTACCTAGAGATCAAAATATACAATATATCGAAGTTCAACACGAATATTAAGTTTTTGTAAATTTAAAAAATTATAAGTCGCTTACTCTTTAGCAAGCGTTTTTTTCCACTCGTTTGGAGAAAGTCCCCTTCTCTTTTGTCTTCATCCATTTCATCGTCCCAAATCACCGCACCTAGTCTATTGTCGATCTACTTGATGTACTCACTGGTATAATAGAAAGACTCATACGATATGTACCCCTTTGCCATAGACCCCTCGAGTTTTTCCCTTTGTCGAACAAAACCTTTCAATTTATTCATGTACCTCTCTAAGAAGAACATCAAACGACAAGAAACCACCCCAACTAATTCAACCTCATCTACTAGGTGGATTAGAATATGAACTTGTAAGTCCATGAAACTCATTGGCAGTTCCTTCTCAAACATATAAACAATCTCAACTATCTCTTGACGTCACCGTGAAATGCTAGCCACATGAATCTCCTTTGATGTGATCCAACGTACAAATGCAGATAATTTAGGTATGGAACATCCTAGGTCTTGAGGGAATTCATGATTCACACACCCACACATGAACAAAGGATAATGACACTGAAAAGTTATAAACACATGCAATAATATACAGAATTAGTTATGTTTTATGATCCCCGCATGGGATAAAATTTATTAATATAACAAATAATAAAATCATGCTTTTGACATTATACGTACTCTTAGAAGATTCGAATGGTCATGCGATTTCAACCCCGGCAAATGGTCATCCACGGTGAAGCAACGTTGTAGTGAAGACCCGTATGAAGTTGGCACCCTCACACCCATTATAACTTCCTTTGCCAAGGAAATATCATCTTTTTTAAAAATCCATGGGACATCACCTTCTTTGAAAAACCATGAATTAGAGGGACCAGGGCCTGCCTTTGATCCCATACTTTCTAATCGTCTTGGAAAATGTTTCTTTTTAGTTTTTGAAGTAACAAGATCTTTCCTAACAGCCAATGTATCACTTTGTTTCGATGATATGTGCCTCCATAAAGAAGATGAAACATTTTTAAATATATGCATGGGATCCAATAAGTGGGTAATATTAAGATGCTCCCAATATGGGAGGTTATAAAAGATAGATTTCAATTTCACCCCAATGGGAAATTTCTCAACATAGGTGTTGAAGAATTCTGGTTCATCGAACATAGGCTCCTCATTTGAATCAAACATTTCTATGAACTCCTTATTCTTCTCTCTCTCATATGCTCTAAGCCATTCAACTGGTGTCATTATTGGAGCCCTTTGGGTTCTCTCTTGTTTACCATTGAAAGTGGATATTGCTATTTTGTAAGGGTGTTCTTCTAGGAGGAATACCCTGGAGCAATCATACACTGGATTTCATAGGTTCTTGGACCATCTAGCTTTCAAAGAAGGTCCACAAAATTTACATCCAAAATACCCTTTTGTTATAAGACCTGCGAGATTATTGTATACAATTAATATGCATGGAACGTTAAAGAATATCATGAAGATCAGAAGAAATATTACAACGAATTAAATAACTAATATGTGAAAGAACATTGTTACGTATATAAATAAATCAATAAATTAAACATGTAATTTACTAGAGAAAACTCCTAAGCTTGGAAAATCATGTATCGTGTAATCAAATATGCCATACAATGTAAAACTCCTCTATGCTGCAATGGGTCTTGATACATCGTATACATTTATCCCATCCCATAATTCCTTCAATTCATCTACCAGTGGTTGTAAGTAGACATCCATATTCTTCACTTGCCTTCTACTAGGGACTATGAGAGCCAACATAAGATGTTCATTCTTCAAAAACAACCATGAGGGGATATTGTTGTTGATCACTACTAGAAGCCAAATAGAATAGTTTGTGTTCTAGAGGGAATATGGGTTGACGCCATCCATGGCTATGCTGAGTCGAAGACTTCGTACTTCATCCTTGAATTTTTCGGGCCATGTATCCTCTATATGCTTCATGGCTATTAAATCAGTTGGGATTCACATAACTCCCAACTCACTTCTATGTGAGGCATGCCATCCTTGCAACATAGCTAATTCTTTGCAATGAAAGAGCCTTTGAATCCTTGGGATTATAGGCATGTGCCTCAATATCTTAAAAGGAGGACCAATATGTGCTTTACCCTTCTTTTTTTATTTATCATACCTGTCATGCCCACATTTAGGACACATCTCTTTGTCTGCATAATCTCCTCTATATAGAATACAATCATTTGTACATGCATGATATGATATGTACTCAACACCCAACATTTTCAATAATTTCTTTGCCTCTTCGCAGCTACTGGGCAAGACATTATCACTCGGAAGTACCTTATATTTGAATAACCTGTAGTTGGTGATCATGGTAAAATATATTAATAAATGTACATTAATGCTGATATAATTATTAACTTTCATAAAATTTACCATTTGTAATGTTCATTGCAGTGTACTGATTATATTTCAAATTTATATAAGGGAGTAATTTATGGTAACTTACCTCAAAATTTCTGAGAAATATGCATTCGAAAAGCCAAAATTTGCTTTCAAGTTGTATAGTAACATATTTGTTCCCAACTGGGTAGATTTTGAATGACTGCCAAGTCCAAAGAGAGGGGTGGTGGAAGTAAATTTAAGGCTTTTGAAAAAGGTGTCAGCGATATGAGCATCATCCCCTAGCTGATCATCGTTTTGGAATGCATCTAACAACATTGTCTCCATGGTAGTCGTATCCCTTAAGTAATCATCCATACCAACCTCTATTTGATTGCCTCCATTGCCAACTTGTGAATAACTACTATTGCTGTAGTCATTCCTAATTGGTGAATCTGGACGTAGCGGGAATTGAATCGGTGGTTGATTCAACCATTCTTGGTATCGTTCCTCTCTGATTTTTTCTCTTAATTCAGTCTTCTCTCGATTTGACATTTTCATGGGGTGCAACGAAAGATGGTAGGTAGGTCACTCATCATCAATATATGATATTTCAATTAGTAACCACATTGACAATATTGCATTATTATAAATTGTTTTGACGTTGAAATACTTACCTTAATCAATATACCAAACAATTATAGTTATTACCATCATTGTCCTGGGATTGTGGCTAGAAGACACAATATTGTTACAATTGCAGGGTGAAGCGATTGTCCATTTTAATCTACCAAATGTGCCTTGCGGTATCTAGCTCCTGATAAGAGCTTCCGAAGTTTTGGAGCTGTCTGAATATTTTGTGCATCTGAACTCGATGTTGAATCTACATGAACCTGCAAATTTGTATACGTTATAAATTTAATTAAGCTGTGCATGATTGACATGGATAAAAAACACAAATTCAATTAGATAATGAAAATATAAATAAAATCTGAAGTAAATATTATGTCTCAAGATGGATAGGGAGAAATCCACGATGGAATTTGAGAAATATTATGGAACGAGCTAGATTTTGAAGAATTGTCCATTCAATATAATTATGATATTTTCTCCTTGCATTTGAGCAAAATGAACAATAAATTTTTGTTCACACACCTAAAATTAATTTCGGTGCCTTAAAAAATGGACTTCTTTTTATCGGTGCTAAAGTACAGATCACCACACTGGTGCATTTTTGTTACTGCACACTAGTGCCATTTTATAAACAGAAGCACCGGTGCAGTCCTATTAAGTGACGCACCGCTGATGAATAACTGCAAATAAAAAAGTGCAACTCTATTTTATTTAAGTGAAAAAAAAGCGGTAAATTGAAAAATGGGTGGCAAAATATTTTCGAAAATCTAATTTCATAAAACAATTCTTTAAATACTAAACACTTTTCATTATTTCACTATTTTTGCAAAAAAATTCAGCCAGAGATTTGCAGGACACATACCTGGAGCAAACATAGCATGAAAGCACTGTGGAGCAGGGAAATACATTCGAATAGAAGTATTCATACAATTAGAATTCCAAACCTCTAGTGATTCAAACGCTGTAGCATAGAATTTCGAACGATCTTGTGATTAAAGTTTATTGTTTTTTTTACTTTTTCTGCAGTTTTTGTTACGTAGTAAAAAAATAATTCAATGTTTATTGTTTTTCTACTTTTTGTCTGCAGTTTATTTTACGCAGTAAGAAAAAAATATTAGTTTCTTTTTCATTTTCAGAGAGAAAAAAAAAATTCCATTTTTAGAAACAAACCCTACATTATTTTGTTTCTGCCCTTTCTTCTCCCTCTTTCTGTGATTTTAGAATTAGGGTTTTTTAATTTAGATTTATAGTGTTTGTTTTGCTAAATATAGGCCTAAGACATCCAACCAATGAGATGACTTGTATAGTCAGATCCCAATTCATGTCGGCCCTTGCGTGAATTTAAAAAAAAATAGATTTTTTTTCATCTGTGCGCCTGGCGTAATCTAGTGCACCGGTGCATTGTATTATCTCGCTCGCACCGTCAGTTATAATCGTGATAAATATATATATATATATATATATATATATATATATATATATATATATATATATATATATATATATATATATATATATATATATATATATATTTATTTATTTATTTATTTATTTATTTATATATTTTTATCAATGCGCCATATATAAAATATGGCACCTGTGCGCTATTTCATTATGGCGCACCGCGAACGTGTTGTTTCGCACAAAAAAAATCCATTTTAGAAACAAACCCTACATTCTTTTTCTTTCTGCCCTTTCTTCTCCCTATTTTCGTGATTTAGAATTAGGGTTTTTCAATTTAGATTTATAGGGTTTGTATTGCTAAATATAGGCCTAAGACATCCAACCCATGGGACGACTTGCATAGTCGGATCTCAATCCATGTCGGCCCTTGCGTGAATTTAAAAAAAAAAGATTTTTTTTTCATTGGTGCGCCCGACGTAACCTAGCACACCAGTACACTGTATTATCCCAGTGCACCGCGAAAGTACTATGATAAAAAATAAAAAATAAATATTTTTTTATCAGTGCGCCATATGTAACATATGGCACCGGTGCGCTATTTCATTATGGCACACCGCGAACGTGTTTTTTTGCAAAAAATAAATAAAAAATCCATTTTAGAAACAAACCCTACATTCTTTTTGTTTCTGCCCTTTCTTCTCCCTCTTTCTGTGATTTCAGAATTAGGGCTTTTCTTTTTAGATTTATAGGGTTTGTATTACTAAATATAGGCTTAAGATGTCCAACCCACGAGACAACTTGCATATTCGGATCCCAATCCATGTCGGCTCTCACATGAATTTAAAAAAAAAGATTCTTTTTTCATCAGTGCACGCGGCGTAACCTAGCGCACCGATGTGTTGTATTATCCCAGCGCACTGCGAAAGTACTGTGATAAAAAATTAAAAAACAAAATATGTTTTTATCAGTGTGCCATATGTAACATATGACATCGGTACGCTATTTCATTATGCCGCACCGCGAACGTGTTGTTTCGCACAAAAAAAAAATCCATTTTAGAAACAAACCCTACATTTTTTTTGTTTCTGTGTTTTCTTCTCCCTCTTTATGTGATTTCAGAATTAGAGCTTTTTATTTTAGATTTATAGGGTTTTTATTGATAAATATAGGCCTAAGACATCTAACCCATGGGACGACTTGTATAGTTGGATCCCAATCTATGTCGGCCCTTGCGTGAATTTAAAAAAAAATAGTTTTTTTTTTCATCGGTGCGCCAGTGTAACCTAGTGCATTGGTGCGCTGTAT
Source organism: Pinus albicaulis (assembly GCA_034641835.2). Lineage (NCBI taxonomy): Eukaryota > Viridiplantae > Streptophyta > Pinopsida > Pinales > Pinaceae > Pinus > Pinus albicaulis. Next base: position 1,638,557,170 of record CM076581.1, on the reverse strand, counting down.
TATCCAAGCGCACTGTGATACAGTATTAAAATACAATTTTTTTTATCAGTGCGCTATATGTAAAATATGGCACCAGTTTATGCTACAAAAACTAACACTTGATGATTTTTATTATTTTCTCTGTGTTAATTGGTGCGGTGGTTAAAATGTAATGCACCGGTGCTCCTTGTTGACATAGATCACCGTACGGTCTATTATACTATTTGTGTGGTGCATTTATAATACCTCCATGCACCGACGTCGGTGCACACAGAATGAATGGCGCACCGGTTTCTTGAGATTTTTTTTTATACCTGAAATGTTGACAATTTATTTATAAATATATTAATGAATGATATGGTACAAGTTTCAGATTGATAAATAAATGACTGACAAGAAATCAAGTAACAAAAATACTGATAATAGATTAAGAAAAGAAAAAAAGGCAAGTTATCTGTAAATTCTTTACAAAAAATATTATTTTTAAACTATATGTAAGTTTAACTCATATGTATTGTTTACTGTGTATCACGCAGAGCTACAAAATGACAAAGCTCGATAAGATTATTTCTGATCTAGGACCAGAAGAACGTAAAAACTTGATGGAAAAATTGCAAAAGGATGAATCAGGTGAATGAAAAAATACTATCGATCCAATATGAGTTTCTTCTTTTAATTTTCATTAATAATATACTTAAAATTATTAGATAACTGTCTCAAGAAATCTATTAATTCACATATGTTTAATTTTCTATAGGGACCAAAAAATAAAAAAAGGAATGTTTTTCTAAGAAAATAAAAGAAAATAGAACATGCAAATGAAAATGAATTTCTCCTTAGCTGATCTGGAGTGGTGCTGAAGGTTAGAGAAAAGGGGGAAAAACTTTTACAAAAGTTTGAGGGATCTAGTGGAATGAATGTATAGACGTTCTTTCCACTTACAATACAAAAATCAATCCAATGATTCCAAGAACCAATTTTTTTCTAAGCTACACGAAGAGTTTCCAGAGAATTGGTCATTGAGACATGTCAAACTTTTAATAGCAAAAACGTACAACGACAAAAAAGAAGGAATGAAAAAGTAATATTCCTTTAAATGTTTGTTTAGAATTATTTATAAATATCACTTTTGTTATATTTACTTTTCATATATCAATATGAAAATTAAATAGTTTATTGTCATGTTACATTTTCACGAAAATTATGAAAATCTCAAAAGATGAACGAGCTGATATCAGAAATATGCCAATAGAAATGTCCAAAAAGGTGTACAAGGAGATGGTCAAAGAAATGGAAAAAATTGCATCACAGGAGGAGCCATCTCAACAACAACGTGTTTCAAATGTAATATATAATAATTGAATTTTTCGATAATTAGGTACAATAAATAAACAATTTAGCATTAAATATTAATTTTCAAGTATTTTCTTGCAAAAAAGAAAGAAAATGGAACCCATTCAGCACATAAAACAGGACGAGAAGGAAGAAAAGGGTTGATATCTAAATTTGTGAGTAATTGTTACTTCCTTATAACAACTTAACTAGATTTCATTTTTGCAATTTTTAAGTTGTTTTACAAAAGTCATCATTGAATGTTTTCAAATAGGTGCTAACATACAAAGAAGAATCATTAGATGAATTGATTGAAATTGGGTTAAATATGGGTTGTGAGTATATGTTGGCATATCAGAAATTAATTGTGGAATTTGTAAACATCTAATGATCTTGTTTTACTTAGCTCCTTCTATAATTAATAGAACAAAAAAATCTTTTATATTAAATATATGATTTTTTATGGGGTATAAAATTTGCAGGAAACAAAGTATGGAACTGCGCCAACAGATGAAATCTTGAAAGATGGCATGTTACATGGTTTTAAAAGAATGTGTATAGTTTATGAGTCAACTGTTGCAATGGTACGTCATTTCTTTTTTATTTACATTGATTTATATTATTTAATATTGCAATTTTCATTATTCTCACCAATGTATAGACACTCATTACAGTTTATTTTTATGTTTGTAGATGGAAGGCGAAGAAGAAGAAAACAATCAACACCATGAAAAAAACATTCCTGAAAATAACCCAAGTCATGGAAGTAGCTCTAGCAGTGACAACAGTTCAAGCGAAGAATGATGATGACTATGTTTGGATATCAAAGCAAGGCATTTTATTTTTTGAAATATTATCCTGTGAAATCATACATTTTGTTTAATGTAATGGACATAGTGTCCCAATTGAAAGACAAAGGGATACCAAAAAACTGTCCCATTTTATATGACAAATATTGTCTTTTATATATATATATATATATATATGTTTTAATTTATTCTATTGCATTCTCCATTGTTGCTGTAAAATGTAACACCACTGATTAAATTTATGGATGATTAAATATTATAATGAAGAGATGTGAAATTTGATGATATGATATAACAAATTAATTCAAACATCACATTCAATGTACTAATAAAAATTTAATTCATATGAATGTTGTTATAAGATATATATGTGTCGACTTTTGATGAATAATGAATTTTAAAAAATCACAATAATTATGATATGATATAAAAAATTAATCCAAACCTCACATTCAAATGCATTAATAAAAATTTAATTAATATGAATACTGTTATAAGATGTGTCTACTTTTGATGAATAATGAATTTAAAAAAATCACAATAATTGCAATGTCATAGGTCGATGTTTCCAAAAAATACAAAATGAAAACCGCTGTGTGTCAGTTACTGTACACCGGTGTGTTTGTATTTTGAAGTGCACTGGTGCATGTCTACGACCTATGGGCACCACACAAATACCAAAACCAATTAAAAATATCGGTGCATTTGTGTGGTACTGTGCACCGGTGCGTTTATGTGGAATTACACACGGTGCATTTGTACGACCTCTTGGCACCACACAAATACTGATACCAATTATAAATCTCAGTGCGTTTGTGTGATATTGTGCACTAGTGCGTTTATGTGGCTCTACGCACCGGTGCATTTGTACGACCTATGGGCACCGCAAAAATACCGATACCAATTATAAATCTTGGTGCATTTGTGTGATATTGCGCACCAGTGAATTTCTATAATTCTACGCACCGGTGCATTGAGACGACCTATGGGCACCTCACAAATCCCAAGACCAATTACAATGGCCCCTTGTGTTGTATCACCGACACTGTGCTCGATGTGGTTTTATACCTTGATGGCCCGGTGCATGCTCCTTCGACTGGCCTGGGCCACCTTCTATATGCACGCACTGGTGCATTGAAGCCTGAGTAGTGCACTGATGAAAAAAACATCCGTAATAACCTCCGACCACCCATTTTTTTTAGTTTTGTTGAATTTTCGTTAAAAGCTCCGCCAAAACCTCTGTAACCATAAACAGATGTTGTAGCAAATGTTTTTTTGACAATTTTGACCAATTTTATAAAACTAAAAACCTCCTTTATAACTTCCGCTAGAGGGTATTTTCCTTGTAGTGTCCTAAGAATGTAGATGAGGTGAGCTCATTCATGGGATTGGCAGGTTACTACAGGAGGTTCAACAGGAACTTCTCACAGATTTCTTATCCTATCACATCATTGCAGAGGAAAAGTAAGAAGCTCAATTGGACAAAGGAGTGTGAGGCTAGTTTTGAACAACTCAAGTGTAAGTTGACACATGCTCCATTTCTAAAGATTGCAGATTCGGACAAGGAGTTTGTAGTGTGTACAGATTCTTGCAATAGAGGAATTGGCAGGGCCCTTATGCAGGATGGAAAGGTGGTATACTAAGAGTCACAAAAGCTAAATGAACATGAGCAGAAATACCTGACACATGATCTTGAACTAGAAGTGATCATACATGCACTGAAGATGTGGAGGAACTACCTTCTTGGCAGATGGTTCATATTGATGAGTGACCACATTGGGTTGAGGTACTTTTTTGATCAGCCGAATTTGAATGCCAGACAAGCTGGATGGTTGGGTACTATCAGTGAGTTTGACTTTGAGATCAGCTACATCAAAGGAAAGTAGAATAGGGTCGCAGATGTTCTTAACAGGTGAGTACAGGTAAACCACTTAGCAGTGATGACCTCCTATGGTACAGACTTACAAGATAGGATCTTGCATTCAAGTCAATAGGATCACAATTATATGGAGATTGTGCACAGGTTGTAGCAGAGTACCAGTATAGGTACAGGTACAGGTGTTGGTACATGTATAGGTATAGATGTTGATACATGTATAGGTACATGTACAAGTAAAGGTGTTGACACAGGTATAGGTACAGGTAAACGTGTAGATGACTTGGATTATCATCTCATAGGATATGGATTGGTTATATTTAGAGATAATATATATGTACCGGACAGTAGTGAGCTCAAGAAGATGATATTGAGGGAGTTTCATGTGAAACCATATTCAGGTCACCCATGCTACCAGAAGACTTTGACTGTCATGAAGAGATTTCATTATTGGTCGAATATAAAGAAGGATGTGGTAGAGTTTGTAGCTATATGTTTGAATTTTTATATGGTTAAGGCAGAGTGTAAACATCCAAGTGGACTTCTACAACCATTGCAAATTAGAGTGGAAATGGGAGGTCATTTCCATGGACTTCATCACAGGGTTTCCCATGACAGCTAGGAAAAATTATTTCGTCATGGTTGTTGTGGAGAGGATAACAATGATTGCACATTTCATATAGGTGAAGACTACATACTCAGCTAGCGATCTGGATTTCTTTTATCTGAGACATAGTCATATTGCATGGAATTCCAAATAAGATTATGTTCGACAAGGATGAAAAGTTAAATTCTAAGTTTTGGAAGGATTTGTTTGCAGGTTTGGGTAATGAGTTGGCCTCCAACTCAACTTATCATCTGCATACATATGGATAGACAAAGAGGGTCAAGAAAATACTATAGGATATGTTGAGGATGTATGTGATGCATCAGCAACGCAAGTGGGAAGAATATCTTCCACTGGTAGAGTTCGCCTACAACAACAAGTATCGAGATTCATTGAGGATGAGTCCATTTTAGGATATGTATGGGTGGAGTTGCAACACTCCTATCAGTTCGAGTGATCTGGTTAACAAGGTACTGATTGGACCAGAGATGTTGGCAGAAATGGAATAAGAAATATAGGTGATCAAGAAGAACTTGAAAGCAACACAGGATAGACAGAATACTTATACAAAAATGAACAATTTTTTCAAGAAGTTTTAGGTTGGGGATCAGGTGTACTTGCGTATCAAGCCCAAGAAGAGCTCCTTGAAAATTGGATCATGTGCCAAGCTGGCACCATGGTTTTGTGGAACCTTCATGATCATTGAGAGTATCAACTAGTGCACTATCAACTTGCACTGCCTTCCACAGTGAAAGTCCATGATTTTTTTCATATATCTTTGCTTAAGAATTATGTTAAAGATGTTGATCATGTGATTAATTGGTATGTATTGCAAGTGGAACCAGATGGAGAATTCCTGTTGGAGCCTTGGTGCATATTACAAAAAAAGGTGCTCATGCTCCGAAACCGAGCAATAGAGAAAGTTAAATTTCAATGGAAGCACTTTGGGCCCGATGAAGCTATATGGGCAATGGCAGATTGAATGTGGGCCATGTATCCTTCCTTGTTTTCTGGTTGAGGCAAAGCAATTTTGGTGTGATATTTATTTTTTTCTAGAATATGTTTTGGCAATGTTTTGGTATATGTTTTGATGTTATGGTTGGATGTATGTACATGTATATGGGTGTAAATACCACCATGAGCTATGTCATAAAGCTCCAATAAGCGGTATGGTGTCATGTCATTATAGTTTTCATGTTGTTATGATGTCATATTGGTTTGATTTTAAGTAGGGTGATCATTGTAAATACCACATCGAGTTATGTTATAAAGCTCCATGGTAAGTATGGTTTCTTTTCAGCGGTTTGTTGAGGTATATGTGTTGTTGGACATTGAGGATAGTGCCCCCCAAGGGGGAGGGTTTTGTAACAACCCTGGTGAAAATTCCATGTAATAAAAGTTAAATATAATAACCACGATTGATGGGACACTTATTCCAAGCTGAATTTTGGACAAAACATCCTAGGGGGGTATTTATTTGGTTTATTATGGCTAAGGAAATTGGAAAAGGCAAAGGAAAAGGATTTGGAAAGGAAAAATGGAAATTTTGGCACATTTATTTATGAAAAATAATGGAAATTAGGAGAAAAGGGAGTTGAAAGGTCACATGTTCCATGTGAGGAGGAAAATGAAGGAAAATAATGGAAAATGAAGAAAATAGAGGTCGATTCTGTAAAAAGGATTTTGAGGATCAGTTGGTACCTTTTGTCAGTGCATTTTTGGAGCTGTCCCATTATTCTCTCTCTCTCTCTCTCTCTCTCACTCTTGGACACTTATATTTTTTGGAGCACTTAGGAATTTTGACCAAGAAAGGAAAGAAAGTAGGAAAAGAAGGAAGAAAGAAAGGAGGATTAGGAATCAAGCAGCCACAACAAGATTATTTGCAGGTATTGATTTTCATGTATGAGTTTCTTGCTATATTTGGGATGCATGGTATTGCATGTGGTTCTTTTATTTCTTGGCATGGGTTTTTTCCAAGCGTGAAAATGTATTCAACCTAGCCTTGCCATTTCTGAATATCCATGGTGGTGTGGAGTCCTCATGTTTTGGTTTATCTGGATTACTGGATGAATTCGACCCTGAGTGAGGTGGATCTCCGAATTATTATAGGACTGGTTAGTTTTTTTCCTCGGTTTAGGGCCTAGTGATCCGAGTTTGGATTGTGGTAAAGCCTAAGAGATGGTGGTTTTCTCTCCATTTCAGGCCTAGGAATCCTGGTTTTGGATTATGGTAAAGCTTGGAGAGTATGTCTCGGTTTAGGGCCTAGTGGCACCTAATTTAGACTGTGGGTTGCGGTAAATCCTGAGAGACTACAAGATAAGAAAATTCCTGACGGTTTAGGCAGAGAGAATCCAATGATATCCATGCTTGTGTTGGCCTAGTGGTCATATGTAGATCACGGTAAAGCCTAGTTTATGATTGATGAGGGTGAGGTGGTTTAGCCTCAGGATACCATGGTTGGTTTTTCGGTTTGAGTCCCACATTCATGCTTGGAGTATGGCACGGGGGGTGATTGGCTGAAGAGATATTTGGCTCAGCCAATCTATGGTCGAGTGGAACATGGAAGTCACATCTCTGGTTGGTTTTTACACTCATCAATGAGAATATCATTCATTTTGTATTTGGTATGCAAATGTAATGATTATTATGTGGATTTCATTGATGTTATATCCATGGTATTTCTTTTGTTATTATGTCGGTTATAGGCATGTATTTTATTAGTGATGATGTATGGCTCTATCTATGTTTTTTCTTGTAAATGAATATACAATGTATCTATGGTAAAATATATTTCATTTCATCTTATGAAATAAGGAATAAATTCTTCTTATAGATTCTCATATAAGTATTAGACCCATATGTTTAATTTTGTTGTTTACACCTATAGATGCAATGTTTGTGACATGTTTGACGAAATTCTTATCATGGCTGGGTGGATTCAGATGATTTATCGATGATGTGATTGATTCCATGTATTTTTTTTAATGTTATTTATCCTCATATGAAGTTGTAGGAAGTTATGGGTAGTGACTTGGGCTTAGGGGATGAAAATGTGTCACGGATCCTAGAGCTGTTGGCACAAAATTGATATCTTAGGGCCCTGTCCGCTGCATTTCCAAGGAATTTCCATGGCTATAGGTTGATAGCCGCTCCCTTTCTCTTAGATTCTCGTGGCTAAGGCCTAAATGGGTAAAAATTTAGTCCCCCTTCAAGTTTCAGGGTCTAGGAGGGTGGCTTACCTCTTGGAGGTGTTGTTGATGTTGTGTAAGGCGTATTTGTTGTGTTTTCTGTTGGTTCTACTTCCTTAAGGTCATCTAGGAGGTTGAATGTCATATTAATAGCCTATGGTCACACATTTACCCTATTTGGGAGGTCACTTGGGTAGATGTGGGGAGAGGGTGTTACAAATATGATTTTGCGAGAAATCTTCCGTCAGACAGGTCTACTCGAATTAAAATAGATCTTCATTTTGATGATGAGTCATAGTCTAGAAACCTTGGTGGGATGGTGCCTCCTGAAACTGTAATAACAACTATAGATGGAGATGTTATAATATTATGTTGCACAAATTCTTCTTAATTATGGATTTTTACTAAACACAAAGTGAGCATATTAATGATAAAACTCGATAGTCAAACTTGAACTTTTTTTCACTTGTGAAAATTTCAATGTTTATTAACTTATGAGTAATATTGTTGGGCTTTGACGGTATCATATTTTGTGTGTTTAGAGGTGTTGGAAGAAGTACTGGGAGACAACATCCTTGAGAAGCCTCTAGAGGTGGATTTGGATAATTCCAAAGGATTAAATCATCCCTCCACTATAGAAACAATGCCAAAAACATTAGAAATAAGTCTTGTGCTTTAATGATTTGCGAGAATAGTATGCTTACGAGAATATGTAACTCTAATGGGAAGTGTTAGGGTCCTATATTTCATAGGATCTCAAGGTGACTGATTTTATTCTATCTATCAAATTTATTTTTTAAAATGGTTTCCAATCTGCAAATAATTTTCAAAAAAAAAAAGGAGATAACATAAAAAATCAAAAGAGGGTAGATGTTATAAAAAAAAAAAAAAGGTGTGAAGCCCATCAAAAATAATAAAAACAATAAATTATGAAAGTGTTGCACATCCAAATGCCACTAATCTTAGTTTAGCTCACTACTGAAAATAAATTGTCTGCAACTTGTTTAAAATGCCACAAAAGTTCAATAAAATTCAATCATATAGTTTAAGCATGGTTGAATTAGGTTTAAATTGCTTGTTTTTAGGTAGCGAAAAATAATTTTTCAACTGTTTAAATCTTGACAGATTCATTAGTTAGGTAGAAAATAAAAATTGGTTCAATAGTTTAATCTGAACCAAAGGAGGTTTTGTGATATTATTTGTTTTGATAAGTTAGCATAAGTAGTGAAACCTTTCAAAATGTTAAGGTAGGATATGGATGCAAAAGAATCGAAAAGTTAAAAATGTTAGGAAGATTATTATTTTTGTAGGCATCCATGTCAATAAAATGTTAGGTGTTAGATGCCCTAAATAAAGAAGGAAAAAAAAATTAGGTGTTAGATGCCCTAAACAGAGGCAAAACAAAATGTTAGGTAAGCAAGAAAGAAAAGGAAAAGCTTCATTCTATTTTAAAGGTTTTGATTGGCTGCGAGTATAAATGCGCCTATGGAAAACGTTATTTGTATGGTTTAAATCTTCATTATTAACTTATATCCTAAAGTTTTAAACCATAGCATATATTCCCCCATACTTTCATTTCATTCATTTTCCCTTAGGCCAAATCCCAAAAACCTTTGATTGTGGTCTCCTACAAACCTTTCGAAAGACAATATATGATGAAGTGGTACCCATTTTACCCGCCACACTTCCATTCCATTTAGTTTTCCTTTGAAAAGCTTTAAACCTTACCTTTTTCCGCTATATCATCTTACTTTACCTTTCATCGCTATATCATTGTTTACTCCTGCTTCTTATTCCCTGATTGCAATTAAAGTGGGCCATCCATCCATGTCACCTTTTCTTCCCCACCATCCATTGCAGATCACATATTATAAACCTTTTCCCATCACAACAAAACTTAAAATCTGCAATTTCCAATTTGCGATATATCGCATCGTATTTGTTTCAACTTACCTTTGAAATGCCCGTAATCTATTTTCTTTAACTTGCGATGCAGCGGTTGGCCCACCACAACAGCTCTGCCCTCCACTTCACATCCGTTTGAAATACTTTGAAAAAAATATCATGAAACGTCATAAAATTTGCCTTACCACATAAAACATTCGCCGATTTTAAAACTCTGCCGATTGTAGTGTGCTCAATTTATCCCTGACACATCATCCTCAAATCAGTGCAAATCGTACTTCACGATTTTAAGTGTTTACCTTATTTCCCAAATGCTAAATTCTATGATGAGCGATGCAGGTGGGTCCCTCTCCTAGCACTTCGCAAGTTTTATATTTTAAATCCATGTTGCTTATAACAAAAACCTAAAAGTTGCGATTTGCGCTGTGGTCTGGTTCCACTTTCCCCTGCCACGTCACTTACCTCCTCCCCGCGCTTCGCACTTTGCCCTTTTTAGTGTTTACCTCCTCGGTGCTTATAACTAAAACTTAAAATTTGTGATTTGTGCTGCGGCCCGATCCCACCAATCCCTCCACGTCACTTTCCACTTTGCATCACATCTCCGATTACATTATTCATAAACTTAAACTCTAAATATTGCGAAGTGCATAGATGCGATGCATCTTCAAAATTGAAATCTAAAAGTTTTCAAGTCTGGTATATTTGTTTTTCACACTGTTTTGTTTATAAAAAAGGTTTTAACACGGTAAAAGGATTTCAGGTGACAAAAATAAAGAAAGGTCAAGTTGGGCAGCAAAAGGCATTCAACGCTTCGTTCATACAACTGTTCATTCACCAGCACAATATTCATTCTGCTAGCATATTAGTGAAAGGTGGTTCACTTCCTAAACTGTCCCACTACATCAGCACCTGCTTTGCACAACGCATTCCATCGAGACTATAATTTTGTAATAATTTAGAGCTTTTAGTTCAAGTTTTAGCCTAAAAATATAATGTTTGTTAGAGACAGTATCATTGTAATTTTTTGTATAAATACTTCAGTTTTAAAAGTATCAAAGATCGATTGATTCAGATCAAAATCATTATTGTCTTTTGGAGTACTGTAAGCTTTCCCAAATCACTGGAGCATCAATAATAATCAGCTCATTCACAATATTCTTGTGGCTTAAATACTAGTGATGTGTTTCTTTTGTTCTTATGTCTCATTTTCACCTTTCACTGTAATCATCTGAATTCTAATTGTAAAGTAGAAAGCGTAATGAATAAGATTTACTTTTGAGTACCTTATTCTGGTTGCCTTTGCAATCATAATGTTTTCCACTGAAAGCCAAACTAAAGAATTCTTAATTTCTCTTTAGTTCTGCTGAATATTTTCATATTTCAATCATAATCCATTTATAAATTCTAAAAAATCCAGTAAATATTCCTTGCTTTCCCTGTGTTTACTCTGTGAAAAGTTGATGCAACCATCTAGTAATATTTTGATTCTGTTAGCACCCAATCTAAACCTCAGGCTGAAAAGGCAAATCAGGGTAACAACTAAACCACGCTCAACCTTGTAGCTAGCCCTACAAGGACAAGAGAGGGCTCTCTCCGTAAAATAGATATCCAATAAAACAATAATGAAACTGATTTTAGGCTAGGTATATAAATGGGGAAAAAGAGTTTTGATTGGTAACTGAAATTTCAGGGATGTATGGAACAAAAGGACAGTATGAACTGAGGAATTAAATCAAGGATACAAAGTATTTCATGGGGCAAGATATTTAGCAATCAAGTTTGAAATAAGGCGGAGTGTAAAGACTGTTGAGAAGCTGAAAAGGGCATACTAAATGAATCCTTTTCAAACAGAAGAAAATAAACAGAGTATGAATGATTCCCCAAGGCAGAGCATATAAAATGGATTCTACCTTTCTAACTTGAAAACATTCAACTGGAAATGTTTATGAATGAATGTCGAAACATAACAATGTACATATGAAACACAAAGAAAAGACATATGCTAAAACTCATACCACATGAATCCCACAAATCAGAGCTGCATCACTTTATTAATTCCCTGCCAAACTGCACAACGGAGCACAAAGCTCACTGTCACACTATTCCCCTACTTTTGAGTCTTTAGAACTTAGAACTTCAGCCCTTTACAAATGATTGGAATTTACAATAAATAGACATAATTTGTGGGAATATAGATCGATGGGAATAGGAGGAATCATATCTAAAGATGGAAGACCAAGAGCTCATAATATTTTCGTAAAAGAGGAGCTGTGTTGCATTATTCCTCCTGAAATTTTCGGATATCCAATGTGGAGGCAAAACCTGTAGTGTGGATCCTTTAGAATCATTGCTGAAGATGTGACTGTTGCAATTTTATTTCTCACCTCCTGACGTTTCGATTTCCTTTAGTTCTTCATTCTCTGGTCTTTAATAGAATGTTGATAAAATTAATTTATGCTTTTTCGTGAAGGGAAAATGCGTTTAAATGGATAAAAAAGAAGGGAAATGGAGGCGGGACCCATATGGAAATCGCAATCGCAAATCAGGCGGAAGAGGGATATACAGTGGAGAAATGAAATCGCAATCGGGATCGGAGGAGAGCGGAGAGATATATACAACCAACAGTAATCGTAATCAGAACCGGAGCGGGACAGGCGGATTTGTCATATTACAAATATGCAATGCGATGGGGAGGAAGGCCTTTGTAATGAACAAATATAACCAAAGTTTTGAATTAACAAAGGGCTAGGCCTTTTATTTATGAAGGAGCGGCAGTAATGATGGTGGGACCCAAGGACCAATCGCAATCAGGAGGCAGGGATGTGTGATGCGATCGGGACAATCGGGAGGGGAGTTCCGATTGGCGGAGGGCCGTCGGATTAAGTGATGAGATCGATGGCTACGGTGTAATCGGGAGTTTCGAAGGAAAGGGTGCGATCGAGAGATCAGAGGAAGGATTTGCGATTGAAAAGTTTCGATTGGCGGAGGGCCGTCGGATTAAGTGATGAGATCGATGGCTATCGTGTAATCGGGAGTATGTCAATTGGAGGGTGTTAATCGGAAGGGGACTTATGGAAGCGCCGATTGCGATGGTGCGATTGGATGCAGGCCGTCCGATTGGACTGAGAGATCAACGGCTGAGGGATGATCGGAAGTGATTAATCGGAGGAGCGGATCGGGAGATTGGAGGAGAACTTGCGATTGGAATGCCCGATTGGCGGAGGACCGTCGGATCGGAGGGGGAAGATCGACGGTTGTGAGTTAATCGAGGGTGATGCGATCGAAGGGATTGGGGCAGGACTTGCGATTGCGATGATCAGAGTTCTGTGCGATCAATCGCATCGCAAGTGTTTTCGATGAACTGATCGGAGCTCTTCATATAGATGTTGCGATCGAAACAGTTTTTCGATTGCGATTTATAAATAAAACTTTAAACTTTATATTATAATTTTTTGACTATATGCATGGTGTGGAAGTGGTTTTGGGATCGGAAATGTGATTTTTCCATTGGAAAGGGGAAAAAGGGATTTTATAAAGGAATATTAAACTTCAATAATACAAAGTTTAAAAGGGAAGGATGGGAAATAGGGGATATATGAGGATATAGGGACTTTTACTTCACTTAAGCATAAATTTCAATCCGGAAGCCAGTTTTGAGAGTGTAGTATACCGTTGGAAAGCTCTTTCTGTTGGATCTGCTTTGAAGATGCTATGGAACTGAACATGCTATGGAAAACTTCTCTGAAGGCAGGGACATCACTTTGTGGAGATAACAGCTTCTGAATTGTGACTGAAAGGCAAAGTATTATGTTTTCACCTCAAAACATGGTTTTGAGGTGAAAGTTACATCAAACTGAACAGCTAATATCTATGATCTTCCAGGTGCAGTGACTTTGAGTTTATTGACTTCCTCATGACCTTGATGATATGATTTTGAGAATGAAGTGACTAATGACTGAAGACCATAGGGAGGAGAATCAGCAAGTACCTCATGAGGGAAAACTGATAAAAATTACTACCATCGATGAATCCATGCCCTAGCGGAATGGTGAAATTTTATTCGGTACGAGACACCTAATATGAAAATGCAAAAGAGCAGTTTTGATCACTGATGGCAGTATGACTAGACTGACACTAATAGATTCCATTGCCCAATAGATATTAATAAATTGAATACAATCTTCCAAAATCCAAAACAAAGTCCAAACCCCAAGTACTATCATAACTAGCCTAAAAACTTATCCAAATAAAGATAAATCTTATAGAGAGAGCCCTCTCTGAAACTGGCATGGCTATATTCTAGTTTCCAAAGTTGGTTTGATGTTGGCCTATGTGATTAGTTCTCATAATCTCTAGCAAATTATATAACACTAAAATAATGGTGACCATACTGGGGAACGAATTGAAATCAATCATAATTTCTTTTAAATTCAACCTATGGTTAAATAAATTGTTGTATTAATATTTCATAGAGATTTCTATCTTTTTATTTTTTTGTAAATATAGTGTGTAATTTCAAATTCAAAATATTTGTGTGAGTTACATTTTATAGTGTTAGTTTTGATTTTTAAAAACTGGCTTCCAAGAGACCTTATACAAGATCCCATCCTGATCCCAAACCTCCTGAAATAGTGGATGATCCTCAAAGGATTGGAAAAAGAGTTAAGGATAATTCACAGAAATCAGTCAAACATATCAATTCATCTGAAAGCCAAGGAAGTAATAATCCTCTCCCTAGAGCACAATCCCTGCCTAATAATATTTAAACCTTACAAGATACCAAATTTGATTTAAATTTTGAGAAAATCCTATTTATAAGTAAATCCATAAATTTGGTAGATACATTAGTCATTGACCAATCGATTCTGCATCCAAAATCACCTAAAAGTCTGCCTTCTTTCAAAAAATATGATCAAGAAATTGTCTAGGATTTTAAGATCCTCAAAGATTTGGTATTAGACTTCACTTCAGCAGTTACATATTCTTATCTCCAACAATCAGTAGAATTGTCTACATTAAATATTGATGCTTCATCCATTGCATCCCGAATAATTCAACAAAGATCTGTGAATCCAACCTCTTCTGAAAATTCTACCACTTATCCTCTCATAAACACTTAAAGGCCTTCATCTCCATCACTTCATCCATCCTTTCCTCCACATATAGTTCATCCTTTTCCACCTCCTCTACCACCTATTAATCCACCACCTGAAAACCCTCCACCTCCAATCGTGGCTGCACATTATGCTCCCTTGGTTCTTCCTCAAAATCTAGGGGCTATGCCCCAAGATTATCAATCCAAAATACCCCAGTTCGATAACACCCAACCCATTACTACTCAGCAGCATGTAGACATAATGAATGATTTCTTTGATCACTATGAGATTGATGCTAATGATGTTATGATGAGGTTATTTGTTCAAACCCTTGGAGGTGAAGTTTGGAAATGGTTTAGAGGTTTACCAACTTCTTCCATCAATGATATAGCAGTCCTACAATGTCAGTTTATAGATAGATGGAAAATTAAAAAGAACCCCCTCCAAATTTTATCAGAATATGAAAATATCAAAAGAGATACTGGAGAGAGTGTGCAAGATTACTGTGTTAGATTCAATTCTGTTTATAATGTTATTCATGCTTGCAGAAAACTACCCAAAGGAATACTACTCATTAAGTTTCTAGATAGTTTTGAAACAAACATAGCTTATCAATTAAGAAAGAGGAATCTTGACACCTTAGAGGAAATGTAGACCATAACAGTTAGTGTAGAGGCCAAATTGTTGTCCAAAAGAGCTAGAATGAGAGCTGAGAAGAGAGTTACCATAAAATAATAAGAATCAACCTCTAGCACTGATGCCAAGATAGATTATTTAGTGAGGGAAATGGAAAGAGTGGTGATTGATAGAAACATCCCTACGGAAAATCAAAACCCTCCCCAAAATCATAATCAAAAGAATAGGAGATATCAACCACAGATTAAACAAAGGGGACCTAACAAAAAAATTAGACCCCTTTTCAGGACAATTATGTTGATCAAAATGAAGGTATCCCTCAAGAGGAAGAAGAAAACCAAATAAATTTGTTTGGTTTACAAAATAATGATACTATTTTCCTCACAAAAGAAGACCAAAAGCTATTTTCATAAGCCCGAAAAGATCTTGAGTCAGAAGAATTTGAAGAATATAAACAGGGATTTGAAAACACTATCATGGAGGTTCAAAAACAATATAATCTTATGAGGAGAAATTTTTTTGACAATACTGCCAAGAAGAACACTGATCAACCTTCAAAAGTTACCTCTGTTTCAGAACCTAAGAAAACAATAGAAAATTCTTCTAAGAAATCTACTGAAACTCCTTGAAATAAACCTTCTAAGGTTTCTACTAAAAATACAGTCAATTTTGTTTCTAAACCAACTCAAACTGATGTTCCAAACACCAGTCAGCAAACCTTACTTAAATCTAAAGAAACTCTTGATGCACCTGGCATTCCTAATGTTGTAAAGATTCAATCTTCATTTAATCTTGAAAGCGAACTAGCCAAAGTCAAAATTCCCATTCCTTTGATAGAGCTAATGAAAAAACAAAGATACAGAACTCATGTAATGGAAGTACTGAAGATTGGGGAAACCGCAAACACTCTCAACCTCAATGATGATCAACCTGAATTACTTTTTTGTCTAGAAGTAGATGGTAAGCTACAAAAAGGAGAAATTCCTCCATTCTATGTCAGCTTAAACATACATAAGAAAATCCTACACAATGTTATGCTGGATTCAGGTGCTTCACACAACTTAATGCCCAAGTCTGTAATGGAATAGTTAGGTCTTGAAATCACTAGGCCTTACAAATATCTATATTCATTTGATTCAAGTAAAGTGAAGTGTTTAGGACTCATCAAGGACCTATGTGTAACTTTGTCTCAAATCCCTGACAAAAGCCTAGTTATGGGAATTTTCATACCAGACATTCCTCCTAAATATGGCATGCTTTTATCACGTTCTTGGGGAGAAAAGTTACAAGGAACCCTTCAACTAGATATGACCTGCTACAATACCAGTTTTTGGTTAGTAGAGAAGGTTATACAAAGAAAATCTCATGAAATAAATGGTAAGCAGTCAAGAAAAACCTCATAATTACCCTTTAAATTATGTTCACATTGATTTGGATTCATTCATATTATTCAATGATGCTGAAATTGAAGCACAATTTGGAAATAGCATTGATGAAAACCCAGTTCAACTCGACCAATTAGATCCTCCTCTAGAACTATTTTGGAATAGGAGCTTTGATGGAGCCTGTAGTAAAGAAGGCTCTAGAGCAGGAATCTGGTTATCCAATCCTTCCAATAATCATTGTGAGGGGCATTCCTATAAACTTAATTTTTAGTGCACCAACAATATTACGGAATATGAAGCTCTGATGTTAGGTCTGTAGTTACTTAAAAAATTAGGTGCCAAAAGTATTGTTGTGCAAGGGGATTCAGAATTAATCATCAAACAAGTAAAAGGAGAATATGCTCCTAAACACCCTAGATTAAGAGCATATAGAAACACAGTACACCATTTCTTAGATACTTTTGTGGAATATGATCTAGCAGTAATTCAAAGAACTCAAAATGTCATAGCTGATAGTCTTGTTGTCTTTGCAAGCAATTGTAAAATTCCTCACCCAAACAAGCCACACACAATTGAAATAAAACATCACCTTGCAGTACCAGATAACATGCGATACTGGCAAGTTTTTCAGAAATGACAAACATATCGAAAATTTCTTATTATCAAAAGATGAGTTTGAGGAAACACAATTAGATTTTGATAATTGGGAACAAAATCAAATGAAACCGAAAGATCATGTCGAAAATCAAATAGTTGTATATAATATTTTGGTAAACCATTGTGATAGATTAGATGTAAACAATCTTTTAGATGAAAGTGTGCCTAAATTAGAAATTCATGAAATAGATCCTGAAAAAGAAGATTTTGAAATGATTCAACTAAAAGATAACATTTTTCCTTGTGGATTAGCTCCATTAGAAGACCTTTTTGACTTCAATGATGTAGCAAAGAAGCCTAAAATTGAGCCCATAGGAGCAGAAGTTGAGGAATGCAACATAGGTACTGAAAAAAATCCAAAGATGTTTAAACTTTCAAAAACATTACCTCTTATCACCAAACGGAGATATATAGACATATTCAAAGAATAAATTGATTTTTTCGCTTGGAGTTATGAGGACCTTAAATTTTATGATTCTAGCATCATTCAACACAAAATTCCAATTAAAGAAGAAGAAAAGCCTTTGAAACAGAAACTTCAAAGGATAAATCCAGTTTTGTTACCTTTAGTTGAGAAAGAAGTTAAACAAATGTATGATGCTAAAATAATTTTCCTTCTCAGATATTCGAAATGGGTGTCAAACATAGTACCAACTAGAAAGAAAACTGGAGAAATCAGGTCGTGCATTCACTTTAGAAACCTGAATAAGGTTTCCCTGGAAGATAACTATCCCTTACCCAAAATGGACCATATCTTTCAAAAGGTGATAGGATCAAGTAGGATATCATTACCAGATGGTTTTTCTGGCTATGACCAAGTCTTGGTTGATCTAGAAGATTAGGATAATACAACTTTTACCACTCCATGGGGCACTTTCATGTATGTGAAAATTCCTTTTGGACTGATGAATGTAGGGGCCACATTCCAAAGAGAAATGGACATTACATTTTCAGAAGTGTTTGGCCTCTTTATTTTGATCTATCTGAATGATATAACTGTTTATTCAAAATCCGACGAAGAACACTTGAGACATTTGAGATGAGTCTTTGAGAAATGCAGGAAATTTGGCATATCTTTAAATCCTAAGAAAACACTATTTGGCTTGGAAGAAGGCAAACTATTAGGAAATATCATATAAAAATATGGAGTTATAATTGGCCCTTATAGAATTGAAGCAATCCTAAAGATCAGTCCCCCAATAAACATTAAAGAACTTCAATCCTTCATAGGTAAAATAAATTTTCTGAGAATATTTATTCCTAATCTTGCTGAACTTCTTAGAAACATAACCAATATGCTCAATAAATATTCCGAGATCAAATGGAGCATAGAGGGTAGGCAATATTTTGACATGGTAAAACAAGCATTAGCTAAAGCACCAGTGTTAATCAGTCCAGATTTTACTAAAGATTTTATAATCTTTTCTTTTGCTTCTGAGCACACTGTTGCAACTATTTTACTGCAGAAAAATAGTGAAGGATTTGAGCAACCAATAGCTTTCTTCAACAAAGATTTAAGAGATTCTTCTATCAAGTACAACATCATGGAAAAACATGCTTTTGCACTAGTCAAAACAATTAAATATTTTAGAGTTTATATTCTTCATTCACATATAATTTCTTATGTACCTAATGTTGTGGTAAAGGATATTCTAACACAGAATGGACCAGATGGAAAAAGAGGAAAACGGATTGCAGATATTTTAGAGTATGATCTGGAAATAAAACCTACCAAACTAATTAAAGGGAAAGGAATTTCCCAACTTATGGTTGAGTCCAATTTTCAAGCTCTGGACATAAACTTGGCGGAAACTTTGGATGATCAAGAGGAACAGGCGACTCCACAAATCAATGAAGAATTTTTAAATTCTCCCTGGTATGCAGACATTCTTTATGTATTGTGTTATCACCAAAATCGTACCTGATTGGTGGTTGATCAGAAAACTTCAGTGTAACATTTCAAACCAATCTGTGGACTGAATCTTAGCATCTTCAGTCTAAGAGGGCTCTCTCAAGGGTTAATGATATTGAATAAATATGTAGATAGATGGCTAACTCTATGAATTATGTCTTGTTTTTGTATGTTTGAAGATTGAAAAGATGAAGGCTTGCTACCATTGGGCTATGGAGTCAGTGACATGGATAAAGATGACAAAGAATCTCCTTGTGGAAGCTGAGGCTTGTATATATTTCAATGAAATAATAACATATTCAGGAAAATACCAATAACTTGAGGTTTAAAGGAAGTCAGAGGATGTGACACAGGAATTCTAAGTAATGAGACATCAAGGTATTGAAAGCAAAATATTCAAAGAGATTCACCATAGCTTAATTTTTAAAGGAAGTCAGAGCATGAACAACCATGAATTCTGAGTAATAAGCATTAAGACATTGGAAGAAAGCATTTCAAAAGATAGGACATAAACTCATTTTACCATAGCTTAATACTTAAAGGAATTCAGAGCATGAACAATCATGAATTCTGAGTAATAAGAATTAAGACATTGGAAGAAAACATTTCAAAAGATAGGACATAAAATCATTGAAATATAATAAGAATCTGAGGTGAAGAAACGTGGTATTGTTACTGTATGTATATCAGAAACTCCAAAAGCTTTACAATAAAATAGTTTGCTGAGATAAAATTTTCCAACCCTTCATACATCAAAGTACTCACTACTTATAGGCATCTAGACTTTACATCCAATATGCCACGTGGATAGATCATTAAACTCTATTATTGACACCAAATCTAACCACTAACTAGATATTTAAAACTAGAACTGACACCTTTCGAATTAGGAGCTAGAGTCCTACTATGACTCAGACACCTACTTATTACATTTAATCTAAAGATGATCCCAATATTCCTTGAAAGGAATAATTTTCTTCAACCATACTAGCCATAAAAAAAACATTAATACTCTGACTGTCTTCATTTAAATACTCTGCCTACTATTAAGGAGCTGTCAGTTTGATGATATGGCAACATAGTGAGCTGGTATCTTCGAACTGTATCCATAACAAAATATCTCCACTTAGAAATATTCTGATCTGATACTCTTTATCATTACCCTAATACTCTTTGTCATTCCTCATGGAGAAAATATTTTAAATAGTCATTTACCTTTACCTTCTCCCAAAAATTGACCTTGCTGTCAAAACAGAGTTTTGAGCTACTTTCGTAGCGAATTTCGTAGCAAAAATAAAAAGGTCATATGTGATAATATTTTTCTATTCTTGACCATTGGAGGGTGTTAAGTGATAAAAAAAAATTAAACACAACCCTTACAGCTCTTTAACCATGTCATTTTAAGTGGTTTAAAACCAAAATAATTCTTCAGAAATTCCGCAGCAAAAACTGGGCTTCAAGCCTGACATACACTGCGGAATTGCCTAATTATTTAGAGACTTGAAAAAACTTAGGATCTGGGCTCTGAAAAGATCCATGAATATACCTGCATTTAAAGCATGATAATATAAGACAAAAAATATCTTTAATCCATTGTTACCTTCTTATTTACCGGAAGTTTCTTCATGATCAACTTCAATAGTTTTTTCCATAGCTCTTATTTCCAAATCTTTCTTCATCATCTCCATATTTTCTTTCAACTCTTTGATTTGTCTCTGAAGAATTTTCCTCTCTGCTTGTAACCATAAATTCCTCTTCCTTGTGTGTGTCATCATGATGCGTAAAGGCTGTGATTTCTTCAACAAGTTTTTGGCCTTTCCAAAAGACTTTTCAAAATGAGTAACCTGATCATTCACTTTCTTTTCCACCTCATCTATCATTTGTATATCTTGCTTGTATCTTTCCAGCTCTCTCTTTATTTCAAGCAACTCTTCCTTAACTACTTTTAACTATTCTTCAAGAAGCTCTTTTTCAGTTTTCTCTATGACTTTTTCCTTTCCCTTTCTCTGTTTGACTGTTTCTTCCTTATCTTTAAATTGTCCCTCTGGAAAATTTGCCTTAGATTTCTTCTGAATCTTTATTTTAGATTGACCTTTATTTTATTTAGTAACCTCTGTCTCAATAGGAGATATAACTATGAATTCTTGTAATTCTTCCCTTTTTTCTTTATCTTCCTTCTGCTACTTATTTCCAATGGTGATTGTCTTAGAAATATGTGATCTAGTGAAAGGCTTTCTAGGTTTAAAAAGAAAACCTAAATCCTCTGACGAAAAATCTAATTTGTTGGCCATAATCCCCTTCCCTTTGACCTTGGATCCTTCTACCTCAATTGCTTTCACTACGGGGGTTTCTGCAATGTCTATAGCCTGTAAGATGTCTTCAAGCCTGCCTTTACCTCCAATAATTTCCTTTGTGCTTCTTTTAGACCTTTTTGCTACAGGTTTAGTATTGATAATTATGACATGCTTTTTAGCCTGCTTACTAGTTGCTGGATGCGGTGGTACCTCTTGGATGAATTTAGTTGTAGATTTTAAATCTTCTTGTTGATTCCCTTCTAATTCTGTAGTAACATTCAACTCTTGTCTAGAAGAAGGAGTTTTGAGTTTAGAGGCTTTCCTTGGAGATAAAACATCCATTTCATATCCATTCATAAATAAGAAAGATGCCCAGTCTCTGTTTAGTTTATTTAATTCTTCCAGTACTAGTAATTTCATCAATCCATGGTGAAAGATGGAAGTTTCACTTCTTTCAGGTCTACCTTGCACTTTGTCTGCCATTTTTCCAAGGCTTCTAAAAAGGTAAAAAGGAATATCTATCAGCTTTTTCCCTGTAAAATGAAGAAACAACTTGAAGTGATACATTTAGATTGTATGGAATATGCCTTCACATGTAAAGTATTTATGTATGAGTGTCAGTAATTTAGAGTAGTTATCTCTAAGGCAAGTTTTGGGAATCCCTACAGTCATATTTATCCCTACATGTTCAGGCTTTAGATAATCATCACAAATATTTAAATCAAACTTTGTAGCTTTAAACCATTCTTCTCCGGTCCTAGGAATCCCTGTTGCTTGAGAAATACTATCAGGGGAAATTGGCACATGAAGAAAACCAATCTTTGTAGATGTTCCTTTGAAATTGAGTACAAAGTTTGGGGATACCTGTTTGTGATGACCTTGCAACCTTTGACAGAATTGAATGCATCCTGCTATTGTAAACATTTCCACGAAATATGGATCTTCCATGATTAATCTTGGAATTGTATTTTCTTTCCTGAATGTTAGGCCTCCTTTATTAGGTTTCTTTGGTGTAGCCATTTTATTCTTGTTTTGCAGCGGTGGCCTTCTTTGGATATTTACACCTGTTCAGTAAAAGCCTTTGATGACAACGAGCTGTTATGGTAAAATAGGGCTGACGTGACAAGGGATTTCTATGAGAGATGAAAATGACAACAAGCTGCTTTGGTAGTAGCTTACGAGAGTGAAAAATAAAGCGTGAGGAATGAGGAATGGATTCGAAAAAATGAGATGAGACTTATTAAGAAAATGGTGGTTGATTCCAAAACGTGCCTAAGTTTTTCAATGATGAACCTATTCTGACAGCATGACCTGAAAACCCTCAAAGCTTAACAAATCATCATTATGCAGAAAATATTTATAGGATTACATGCTTTCGTAGCGCATTTAGCTTTACAAATGTCAGTTTAGCTACGAAATTACTAGGTGTTTTCGCAGCAAAACTTGTTTATTTATTACTAAAATCTTTGCGGACTCAATTTTTTTTTGATAGATGGCCAAATTTGAGATTTTAGGTTGATTTAAAGTATCTATTCAAGCTTTTTTCCTATGATATGACTTGAGATCATCCCTAGCAACTTAAACAATCTTTGAAGCTTATACTAATCATAAAATTTATCATTTCATGATGCTATGCATTCTAACCAATATAAATACAATCTTGACACATTTCAAGTTATGATTTTGAAAATTTAGGGTGTGATAACAGTGCCTCCACTTGGGATGGTATGCCCCTGTGGTATACCAAAGAACCTGTAGTTCCAGTGCCATCCATCCTTTAGAATAAAACTCTAAAATTTTGCCAAGTATTATTCAAACCCTTATGGCCTTCACCTCGGGCTCAAGCTTGATGATCACTATAGAAGAAACAAATATGTACCTACTGAAAAGATGCTCACTCAAATTTGAGCTTATTCACACACTCCTACCTACCCTATCAGCTGCAATCTCTATTTTAAACTCAAGCAACATGAAAATTCCAATGAAGCCAATCATTGATCTGATCTGACACTTGAAACTATTGATTGCACTTGAACCAACAATAATCATGATACTGAAATGAGCAAAGCAACATAAAATGGATCTGATCCTGATAATGAAAACATATTTGAAAATCTGGACGGTAGAACTCTTCCGTGTAGTTAGCTATAGGATAAAAGAAGACATGATATGTTTTATGCTTCTCATGACATTCTGCAACTTTGAACAACTCATATATGCTTTGCTAAGCCACACAAGATTTCAATTGTGTGCTATCAAACTGTTGTTCAAACTGATTTTCAAAAATAGTGTATTCTTCCTCAAACTCAAAGGAGAAGGTAGCAGCACCCTCTCTTTGTTTTCTGGCATTAACAAATTTTGAAAAGACTGATCTTGATCATGAAGCCTATAAGGTTGAATTTTATCTTCTAAAAATTCAATGTCCTTTTCAATGTTCTTAGAAACTTCATCCAAAAATTGAATCTTAACTTCTGACTTGCACTCAAATGATTTCATATTAGAAGACAAGGATAAAAAAAAAAATTCACCAACTTCTTCATTAGTGTGATCATTATTTGATGTAAAATGATGCAAGAAATAACATGAAGAATCAAAATTTTCCTTTACCTGAGATTTACAGTAATTATCTTCCAATATTTCCTTTTGTTGTTTGCAATGATTCTTATACTCCTGATGATCAAAAGGCTAACAAGTCTGCTGCAACTTTTCATCAAACTCAGAGGATGTAACATGATTTTCGTAAATAAAATCCTGCCGATTTTTATTTCTATCCAAGAGAGAGGATATCCTTTCTTGTTGGTGGTGAAAGGGATTGTCATGAAGGGCCTCTAAAATTTCCTCATCCATGAAATCATCATCTTCATAACAATTCTCCAAATATTCAATAAAACTCACAAAGTGTTTACAACAGTCTTTTACCAGCAATAAGGAGGGCTGACACTCTTCATACATCTCATAAAATGCAACATGGAAATCAACAAGAGAATATAATGAACCATTTGGCAAGCTTTCATACCAAGACCATGCTTTTCCTTCTAAATTGGCCATAAAAATCTTCATGAGACAATCCTCGGGGAACTAAATCTTAAGAAGGTGTATATGCATATGAAATATAACCAAATGAAGAGCAACATTGTCTTTCTTTTCATCTTTAAATATTGGAAGATCAGTTAACCATTCAACCTTTGGCATAGGATTTGGAAAACTAGGGATGTGAGACCGATTCATAATTGCATACCTGGCATTTATTCTTGCAATGGAAATCATCTGAAACTTCATCAAGCTACTGATATTTAAGCAGTGGAGTCACCTTCAAATTGATTATTTGATGTGTGGAGTCGCCAGAGCATAAATACAACCAATATGTGCCTAAGTGTCTACTACTCTCATACCTTAGAACCGAAACTTTGTCATTCTTCCCAGGGAAAATTTATACCTTTGGTCCCTGACAATGGCGCCAAAATGTTATCACCAAAATCATACCTGATTGGCTGTTAATCAGAAAACTTCAGTGTAACTATTTCAAACCAATCTTTGGACTGAAGCTTAGCCTCTTCAGTTTGAGAGGGCTCTCTCAAGGGTTAATGATATTGAATAAAGATGTAGATATATGGCTAACTCTATGAATTATGTCTTGTTTTTGTATGTTTGCAGGTTGAAAAGATGAAGGCTTGCTACCATTGGGCTATGGAGTCAGTGACAGGGATAAAGATGACAAAGACTCTCCTTGTGGAAGCTGAGGCTTGTATATATTTCAATGAAATAATAACATATTCAAGAAAATCCCAATAACTTGAGGTTCAAGGAAGTTAGAGCATGTGACACACGAATTTTGAGTAATGAGACATCAAGGTATTGAAAGAAAAATACTCAAAGAGATTCACCATAGCTTAATAATTAAAGGAAGTCATAGCATGAACAACCATGAATGCTGAGTAATAAGCATTAAGACATTGGAAGAAATCATTTCAAAAGATAAGACAAAAACTTATTTTACCATAGTTTAATACTTAAAGGAAGTCAGTGTTAGCCATCAATATTTTTTACAGATTAGTGATGACTATATCTTCAACTGAGTTTTCTAGAAACTGATTTCCTTATGTCAATATGTCATCCAGAAAACCCTCCCAAAACTTTTTTCGCCTTTCTACCTATTCAGTCCACCCCTAACAACATCAAAAACCTCATATCACAATCCTATCTAGCCTCAGCCTTATTGACCTGCCCATCAGCCTTAAAATGCGAATCCACATCTATTTCAAAGGTCTCCCCTATGTTAGGAAGTGGCGTTTTAGGACATTTCACCTTTGGCAATCATCAAAAAGCCAAAAAGCCTTCATCTGCAAAAGACCTACCATGACTGACCTCTTACTTTTCAAATGAAATTGACAAACAGCCTTAAGTCACGCCACTCATATTCCCTAGGTCTCAGCACTGCATGAAGCCCATTCTCAAGCTGACTAGTAGGTTTTTCACTATGTTCTATGGTTCTACAAAGACAGGAAATATATTTCATATCATGGAGTAAATGTTTGAGTTTACAGTTAGAGGAACAACTGCTTCTAAGTGTATTATGAGCCTGAGATGAAGCTGCAAAACAAAGGTCACTCGTCAGGACCTTACAGCTCTTTCCAGCATGAAAATCACAGTAAGAAAGGGTCGCCACTGTCTCAGCAAAATGGTAAATTTTCAAGGCCCAGGACCTCCTTCATACATAAGCAGAGGGCGCAGGCCAGTGTTGACTCAGAAGGTTGCAAAAGTCCAGGTTTGCCTTTGCTGAAACAATGAAACAATATCTTCGGGTTTCATAAATGTAATTGCTGACCATAACAGGAATATAGTGAAAGTATGATAAGCTCAAAGGAAAGGGAAGTTGGCCTGATAAAAGAGCTCATTTCAAACTTGCAAACCATATGGATTTTTGAACTCTAGAAGGACCTGTCATCAGTGAACTTTCCAAAGCATAAGAACCCTGTCTATCCACTAGATCAAATAGAACAGATGATAAAACATGCCATTACACAGGCAGAAAGAAATTTCTTGGTTTCTCAAAAGGCACTGACCTCCATAGTCACAGAGACTATTTTTCAAGTAATTTGTCATAAGTTGACTAAAGCAAATAATGATTTTTCAGTCACCCTCAGAGCAGTGCAGGGAGACAGTGTCACTTTGGCTAGGGTTTCTTCTGAAACACAGTGATGATTGCAAGTAGAGATGCTAGTATTGATGTTTTTCAAGTGGTTTACTTTCCATCACATCCAGGGAAAAGATGTGTCAAACAGATTTGTCAAGCAACCTTCGGATACTTTACCTGAAGAAGAGCCTCCTCCATATATGAGTAGAGGGCCAAAGCTACTGCAGGTTGCTGAAACTGATTGATATAAGAGAACAGTGGAAGGATACCAAAGACTCAATCAAGGTCATTACACAGATAAAAGACAGTACTGATGATGTAAGGGTATCGATACTCCTATTTCAAGAACTATCTCACGTAGACAAGACATCTAGAGGAAAGAAGGTATTGAACATATTGTATGCTATCAATGCCAAAGGAGCAGTTGATTTAAAAAGAGTTAAAAGCATTCCATGATCACCTGCCCAGCAAAGAAAAACTTGTGAATCACCTGGAAGAAGCAATTTATCACTGGGAAAGTAAAACAGTGGCCAAGGTTAAGTCATAGAATGCATGATGACAGCTATACAATGCTGTTAATAGACAAAGAGGCAGTTTGATAAATGGTCAGTTTTTGAGTTTAAAGGCAAGTGCATTCCTCCCAACATTCAAAAGATAGATATGTCATCAGTAAGGTACCTTCAAGTAGGTAGTTGTTTGAAACAAAAAGAAGGCGCCTTTTGAAATTGAGAAGCCATATGTAAATCCAAGTTGGGTCAGTAAACTTGGCGCCTTTTGTGTTCAAAGTTGGAGAAGCTGTCAAAGGCTAAAGCACTATAAAGATAGATTTCCATAACCAGCCTTGTCCTTCAAAGAAAGAGCAGTGTCCAGCTCGGGTCAGAGTTATTGTTCAAGTCTACATATGCAAAATGAAATACCCACAGTTTGAAAAAAAAAACAGATTTCCAAAAGCCTACGTTACGTTTCCAAGCAAGGTAACCGTTGACAAAGGGTTTGAAAATAACATAAAGGTTTAAGTATGAGAGGAGGAATATCATTTTCAAAAGCCGAAGACGTTTTGGCCTCCCTGTCACCAAAGAAATAGTTTTCGGGTCATCAGGCAGAAGTTAAAATTGTTTTAGGGCGGCGCGACGGGCCTGGAATGTGGCGCGACGTGCCTGGGCGTCGTTTTGTAAAGGTTTCCTTCTTCGGCGCGACGGGCCTGTAGGTGGGCGCGACGTGCCTGTAGGTGGCCGCCCGACCACCCGACAGGTCGACCCGACAGGCCCGACAAGAGTTTCCTCTGCGTGACGGGTTTGTTATCAAGGTTGCCGCGCGTCTTTTTCAAGCTGTCCAAGGTTTCTTACCTCCTTTCAAGCAAACATCCATCAAATTTGAGGTATTTTTATGAACTCCCATCGATTTCAAGGTGTTATTAAGTGACCAAAATGTTTGACAAACCCATACCTTGCCATTAATGCTAAAAACAAGGGCAGTTTTCTACACAGTGAGAGGAGGTAATTGAAATACGGATTTTTATGGTTGGAAACCAGTTTGTGTCGTTTTCAAATCATTGTATTTATTGACGGAAGGTGTATTAATGTTTGATTTCATAAAACTTCACAAGAAAGAAGTGTCCCTCATAAAAGCAACTGTGCATTGGTTATACATCTTACTTAGATCTGTTTGTACCGAAGACATATTGTATCATATTGAAGACTTGTTGACGAGAGATTTTCAAAAGCAAAACGCCCTAGTAAAAAATGAGAGGTTGTTGATGGTAGATTTTTGACATTAAAGGCAGAGGTACCAAAGTGGTGTTGGATTCCTCAAAACTTCACAAGTGAAAATGGCCACTGTCTAAAGGGCAGAATGCTTGGTGATTGCATTTGATATTGAAACAGAGGTGTAGGTATTATGTTGATCTCTTAAACTCACAAGCAGTATATTTCCTAAAAACCCTTTGTGCATAGGTTATACATCCAACTTGAGTCTGCCTTTCCTAGAAACCATATTGTATCATGTTGAAGACTTGTTAACAGAGATTTTCAAAGGTAAACAGTACAGTGAAAGACAGAGGTTGTTAATGTTGAATTTTGGCATCAAAGGCAGGGGTATAGATGTATTGATAGATCTTTTGAACTCACAAGCAAAGGGTGTGTTTCCTAAAAAGCATGGTGCACTGATATGTCACCTAACCTAGTTATGCCTTTCTTTCACCATATGGTGTCATTTTGAAGAGCTGTTGTTTGTGATATGTTTCAAGAGGGAGGTCATTTCTGAAGAACAGGGTTATCAAAACACTTATCACAACTCCTTCATGATACACTTGCCCTATTTCACTATATTTTCATTAATGTAAGTTTGTTGCTTAAAATGGTTTCCAAGGTGAGCAATATATTAAAGGCAAGAGTTTCAGTTAGTGATTTAAGAAATGTAAACTTTGGAGAGAATTTACCAAAGCGAGTGTTTGTTTTGTTAAAACTTTACAAATGAAAAGGGCCATTTTCTAAAGGGCAGAGTTCTCGGTAATTGCATTTAATATTAAGACAGAGGTACAGGTGTAGTGTTGACCTTTGAGATTCACAAGTAAAGAGCTGGTCTTCCCAAAGCGCTATGCATTGATTTTACACCTAAACTAAGTCGGCTTTTTCATTGCACTACATTGTATCATTCTAAATATTGTTGAACAGAGTTTTTCCAAAGGTGCAGAGCCACGTTCTAAAGGGGCGAGTTGTTGATGATTGAAACTTTAAACATTGGGAAACGGTATAGAGGTGTTAGTGGACCTTTTTAACTCTAGCAGGAGAGTGTGTTTCTTAGTGTGTGCAGCTGATTTACATCTAACTTGGGTCTGCCTTTACAAAAACCATTTTGTATCATGTTGAAGATTTGTTAACAGGGATTTTCTGAAGGTGAATAGGGCCATTTTCTAGAAGGCAGTATTGTTGATGATCGAGTTTAACATTGAAGCCAGAGGTACAAAGGTGGTGATTGATTTCTCAAAATTCACAAGCGAAAGGTGTTTTCTTAAACACACGGTGGTGATATTTCACTAACCAGAAAATTCACTTTTTCAAGTCCCACTTTGTATGTTATCTTTTATAAGATACGATTGTGAGGTATTTTTAAAGTGAATGACACGAAAGAGCGGGGTTTTAATATTTGAGTTTGTATTGAAAACACAATTACCGATGTAGGTTGGCTAGCAAATCACAAGAGGGGTGATTGTTCAAAGAAGCAGTGCCGGGCAAATCTACAAAGGTTATCCCAATTTTTACACATGGTACCATTGTTAAAAAGTTTGCATATTAAAGGTAAATACGAGTTGAAGAACCCATTTTTAAAATGCAGTGCAACCTTCACTAAAACATTGTTGCATCTTATTGAAATCCACAGTGTCCATATCTGTCCAAACAGTATAGTGGCCATTTTCAATCCAGCAGGGCATTGTTCATAAAAGGCAGTGGGTTTCTTCCAAAGCATAGTTAGGTCAAAATGCCTCCAAAGCAAGACAACAGGAGAAACATGACAGTGGTGAAGATCAGCAGAAGCAGGAACTAGAGGAGGATAGTGCTGAACAACAGCAGCTCAGCAGTTTGAGCAACAGCATAAGGATGATGATCAAGAACAGCAGTTTTAAGGAGCGCCCGACACGGAAAGAGAAGAAAGACATATCAGCCCTTGATATTTTGGCATCAGTTTCGGAGCATGTTGCTATGGACCCTTGAGGGTCATGCATGCCAATTTTGAGCCTTTTTCGACAACTTTTTGTTTTTTGGCATTTTTTGGGTTTTTGGTCGAAAACTCATAATTTCGCCATTTCAGTTTGAGGAATTGTCAAGGGAGGAGGATGACACTGATAGATGCCATAATTCTATGAGCAGGTCTCCAGTGATTTTCAGGGCATTTGGAGATCATTCGCCCCCTCAAATTGGCGAAAAACGCCCTCTTTTTGCACATTCTGCCCGCCATATCAGCAGTCTGCTATTTCCTGTCTTTTTACACACAAGTACAGTTTTGGATTACTTCCAGGCCCCAAATTGATATGGTTTTAGTTGCGCCGGAAAGTAGACACAGAGAGCTTTCCAACGAGCCATCATGAGCCTCATTTCGACATCGGGAAGGCTGCCTATTGCATCCAGCAAGTCATCTCCCTTTTCGAGGCATAAATGTGAAGTATTTTTGCAATTTTTGAACTCCAAAAATGCTTTTCCCAAATGTGCGTTAGGCTATTTTTATCATGGGAAAATCATGTAAACTCAATATAATTTCCATTTTTAGCAAGTTTTTAGATATTTTATTAGATATTTTGTGCCTTGGGCTTTGCAAAGCCACAAGCGCAAATTTAGATATTTTGACTTGGCCAATGGGATAGCTAGTTGCTCCATGAGGTTTTCCTCCTTCTAGCCTATTTATCCCATGTTTCTCATTGTAAATGGAAGGTGAGAACTTGAGAGAAGAATTAATGCATTGGTCATATGAGCTTTAGAGAATACACTTGAGTTATGATATTTGGATTGCCTCTTACTGGATGCTTTTGAGAATGTTGACTTTGTGATGGATTCCTTGACATAGTTTAGAATGGTATAGTGCTTCCTAATATTGTTTTGTCTTCTAGTTTCCACTCATATTTCATTTTTCTTGCTGCTATAGATCAGTAAAGATTGATTTTGAGACATGCCCATGGAGGCACCTCAAAATCCCTGAATCTTCATAGCTTGATGTTTTTCTTCTCCCTTAGTTATGCTAAAGAATTCTTAGCTGCTCTTTAGTAACCTAAGGTATTGTTGCTAAGTTTTATTCATCAGTTCCATGTATGTTGAGTAGGATGTATGGTTTTCCCTACCTACCTATCAGCTGCCCATAGTTCTGTCCATGAAACTTTCTCTTTGGCTGATTTGTTGATCATTTTGTTGAACCAAGGAGGCCTAGTCCCGATCTAGCCCTTTGCCTAAAACTATGAAAACTTATTTGTCCAAGTGCCCAATGACTTAGAGACTATGTTTAGGCGTTCCGGCATAGTTTATGAGTTGTTAGTTTGTCTCATGTGTTTTCCCCAAAGTCTGATAGCCTTTTCCCAAAGTTAGAGGGTCTTATACCTCTATGTATGGCTGGAATGTTTGATTTCTATGTATTGATTAGCTTATAGTTATTCCTAGCATGATAAATGGCTTGCTATTACATGTTTATGTCTGCTATTAACTAGTTTGCACTTGAAATCCCTTGTCTTTCACCAACTTATTGTTCATTTAATCCATTTTGCCCAGAGATCCCTTCTATTGTGAATCAAATCGGCCCTACAGCAGCTTCACATCATCACCTCATAAGCTTCCTTGACCTGTCTGACCCCATAGCCCAATTTATCTACATCTTGTCATCCAGTTTATGTATTTGATCAGTTTCATTCCTCACAAACTTAAAAACTAAAAAAACCAAAAACACACTTCATAACTAGCCTAATATCAGAACATCTCAAGTAAACACACCGACATCTTCTACACATATAGAGAGAGCCCTCTCTGAGTCCAGGAAGGCTAGGTCCTTGGGCTCCAAAGCTTGGTTTGATGTTACATCGTCATTTGGCTAACCAATCGGCCAAATCACGGGACCCTAACATAATGGCGATCACGGTGGGACTTATTGAGTACATGACAGTCTAGCAAACTTTTATAGGCTCCTTAGTCCTTCGAATTTTAACTTAAACCATCAGCCTCTAGAATCATTTAGTGTAAACTCTCTGTTTCACCATCTTAGCAAAGTGATGAATCAGGTTTATAACACTCTTACATCCTAGGCTGCACATAAAACTCAGAAAAAACCACAAAAACTCCCTTAGATTGGTTTCTGATAGTATTGGTGGTGGACCATACAAATATACCTCAAAACAACTAAAAATCCACCTGGCGACTCCACTAGCCTCCAGTAGGCCTTACTACTTTGCTAAATTTTAGAATACCATCCGATTTAGCCACCTCATCGCCACTCTAACATAATGGCGATCACGGTGGGACTTTGAGTCAAAACATCCTAGGTATCCCTTAGGAACTCTCAAAATCTCAGTCAAACTTAGAAGAGTAGAATCTGGTTGTCTCACCATCCTAGCAAAGTGATGACTCAGCTGTAGGAAACTCTTCCAAACCTTAGGACTACATAAAACTCAGAAAAACCCCAAAAATACTCCCTTAGATTGGTTTTTGTTAGTATTGGTGGTGGACCATACAAATATACCTCAAAACAACTAATTTTCCACCTGGCGACTCCACTAACTTCTAGTAAGCCTTACTATTTCACCAAACTCTAGGCTACTATCCGATAGACCTATCCCATCACTCACCAACATAGTGGGAGATGGTAAGACACTGAGTACATAATAGTCCAACAAACTCTTATAGACTCTTTGGTCCTTAGGTACCATAAACAAGCAAGCAGTCCATAGACTCATTTTTTAGAGTAAGCTCTTTTTGTTCTCATCACCCTAGCAAAGTGTTGAAACAAGTCTAGAATACTTTAACAAACCATAGGCTGCACATAAAACTCAGAAAATCCAAAACATTCTCAGATTAGTTACTGGTGGTGGACCATAGCTATCTTCACAAAAACAATCCATTTCCACCTGGCGACTCCACTAATCCATCCCTTTTATTTTGACCATCCTTCGCCTTAGTATAACTTTAGAAAAATCACTCATCCAAAACATTCACCAATATCATTCTCTCTAAACCCTGGATCTAAAACCTGGCTTCACGATGAATCAATACCAGAGCCCATCCAGACCCAAATCCACCTATCATAGTAGATGACCCGGAAAATATTCTGTGGCAAACATCTGAAACCAATCATCTAGCTACCGATAGATCCATCCGTAGAACAAGATCTGTACCTAAAACTCGCAATATCCTTCTAGATTCACCTTCGGAACTAGAGTCATCACAAGCTCTTCCCCGAAGCAAATCATATAGTAGGATAAACTTCGACGATCTTGAACCCCTAAACCCACCACAGAGTCCTATTAGAGAAACTTCACCCACCACTCCTCCTGATTTCCAGCTTCTTTATCAATTTAGCTCCTATCATCCTAGATCTGCTCAAAACCAGATCACTAGTCCAAGTTCATCGCTGCCGGGTGCAAACCACTTCATTTCAGCCTACTAGTCCTCATCTTGCACATCATCCATTACCTCCAATCATGGCGGCCTGGTACGCACCTTTGGTGTTACCACCACCTTTAGCTCCTCTCCCAAACAAATATCAGGACAAGATCCCACACTTTACTGGAGAAGACACCACCACACCTCAACAGCATATAAGTAGAATGACTGATGCTTATGAATACCTAGAGGTACAAGACGAGACTGTCCGAATGAGAATATTTGCCCAAAGTCTTGGTGGTGAACCCAAAGCATGGTTCAAAAGATTAACTCCAAACAACATCCATAATATCCCCGAACTGCATCAAATCTTCAGAAATAGGTGGGAAATCTGAAGAAACCCCATTCAAATCCTGTCAGAATATAACAATCTAAAACGGGAAAATGGGGAAAGTGTCCAAGCTTACTGTACTAGGTTCAACAGTGTATATAACTCCCTCCCACCTCATTTCAAACCTCCACTTGGTTTAGCTTTGGAAAAATTTCCTGAGGGTTTTGATCCGGACATGACATATCATCTAAGAGATAAAGATCCCCCTACCTTGGAGGAAATGCAACAAATAGCTATAAAAGCAGATGCCAACTTAGCTGGAAAAAGAGCCAGAACTAGATCAGAGAGAAAGGTCACATATAGAGATGAGGTCTCCACTTCATCACCTTCCCTAGATCCCAGAATAGATGACTTAGTCAAATCCATGGCTAAAATGTGGGAAAAGATCAATGAAAAAGCTCCTGTTAGGGACAACCAGCCAAACCCTCCAATCAGAAACCGAAACCAAAACTTTAGGAGGGAACAGCCCCAAAACAGACCAAAGGATAATGACCAACAGATCAGGCCACCATTCAATGAAAACTATGTGGAAGAAGATGATAGGGACTCAGAACCTCTTGATGAACATCATTTAAACCTCATAGGGTCTGACAATGAAGGTGAGGTGTACCTCACCGAAGAAGAACAAGCCTTCTTTTCGCCTGATCAAGATGAGACCAATTATGAGGATCTTGATGACCCTGCCATAGAGTTTCAAAATGCTATTGAAGAAGCCCACAGGCAATATGACCTTAGGAGCAAAAGAAACCAAGATAATGTCAAGAGAGGTAATTCTGATACTGCTAAAGCTCCAAATACCATCCTCAAAAAGGCATCAAGCAGTGACCAAATCAAGGTTGAAAAGGCTGATCAAAGCCAAGCTAAAGTTACCCAAACTAGTCCTCTCTCATATACTCCTGATACTTCTACCAAGATCACCAAAACAACTATGGCAAGCAAAACCCCTAAACAAGGTCAATAGGCTCAAAACATAGACAAGGTCTTAACTGAAAAAGCTGAAACAAACATATCTAAACTTCAAATGCCTTTTAGCTTTGAAGGCGAAATCGCTAAGATCAAAATCACCATGCCTCTTACTGAACTCATTGCCCAAAACTCTTATAAATCCCAAGTACTAAAGTTCCTAAATCTAGGGAATGATGCAAACACTGTTAATCTCACTGATGACATTCCTGAAGTATTGTTTGGTCCAAAGATAGAGGGAAAATTCCAAGAGGGAGCCACTCTTCCATTTTACATTAGCTTAAACATCCACGACCAAATCCTCCACAATGCCATGTTGGACTCCGGCGCCTCGCATAATCTTATGCCGAAGGTAGTAATGGAAAGATTAGGCTTGGAAATCACAAGACCATACAAAGACTTATATTCATTTGATTCAAGCAGAGTCCAATTCCTAGGTTTGATCAAGGACCTTTGTTTTAGTCTGGCCCAGATACCCGCGAAACATCTAATCATGGATATAGTAGTGGCAGATATTCCTCCCAAGTACGGGATGCTTCTCTCCAGATCTTGGGGAGCCAAACTCCAAGGGAACATCCAACTAGACATGTCATATGCCACCATTCCTGTGTTTGGTCAGACCAGGATACTCTACCGTGAATCACACATGAAATACATGATTAGCAGTCAAGATAGGCCCGATAACATTCCAATGTGTTCTTTGCACTCCGACTTAAACTCTTTCATTATGCATATTGGTGTAAACTTGGAGGAAGAGTCAGAAGAAGCTGATATAGACTTAGATCCACCACATCTGTTGTCCCTGATACCTTATGATGAGCTGGACACTCAAAACTATCATGATCATGAACAACTGTGCCTTGAAGAAAGTAAGTTCCCTCTCTCCCAAGTAGAGTTAGAACAAGAAGCACAAACTCTCATGTACTATCAAGCAAATTGCTCTAGCTTTAATCAAATGCCAGCAGTAACTTGTGGAAATTTCTTCAGGGTAAAAGCTTTAGAAGACCTTCACATCATAAACCTATTTGGAACCCGGGAGAAAGGGAGTTTAATGTTTCTACCATACCTCAAAGATTTACCATCATGTGACCCTCCTACTGCAAATAAAACTTTGACTATAACCTCAGTAGCTCAACATCTTGAGAAAATGCCTAATAAACTTTTGATGAGCCAGGATGACAGTTATAATCCCGGCATACCTGAACTACTGAAATTGGCTCATATTTTATCTTTTCATGAAGAACTTAGAAAGGCTAAAATCAGGAATCTCATGCAAAATACTAGTTTCTATAGGAAAAACAAGGGAAAACATTGTATCACCACCTTTTCCCCAAAGAATAACTTTAACAGAAACAAACACAGCAAACTGAAACAAACTAAAATGATCAAGGAGAAAAATAATGGCCATAGAATCTGCTTTGATTTTAGAAAGAATATTGCATTTCCATATAACAAAAGTCATGATTGTTCTACTCAAGATCGTGATTCACCATTTGAAAATGTTTCTAATGATGTATTCTTGCAAGATCATCTTTCAAATCATAATCATCAAATTCCTTTACAAAGTAGACAACTTAAAGATTTTTTCCAGTTTGCGGGAGGTAAATCTGATTTCAAGTTCAAAATTGCTAAACCACCCAATATCAGAAATCTATTCATGAAAGCCATGTTCCCAGTGTTAAATTTCTGTGTTGTTACATACCTTGATGATGTCACTATCTATTTCAAGAATTATCAAGAGTACATACATTACCTGAAGAAAGCATACAACAAAGAAAGGAGTGGAAATCAGATATTCAGAGAGATACAGAGGGAGGATACCGGGCTGTTTAGAGATTCTTGCATGAATCCCTATGTCATGTTAGAGAGAGAAAATTTCCCAAATTTTTCTTTTCAAGAGTTAAGTGGGCCTAGAATGAGAGGAGATCCTTACGAGGATAAGATGCTGAAATTCCGTCATTTCCAAGATTTTTGAGTTTGAGACACTTTCAGTCATTGTACATACCATTGTTGAAATATTGAAAAAATAGAAAAATAAAAAACAATAAAAGATAGGAAAGTCAAAAACAGTAGAAAGCAGAAAAGAGGGCAAGTGAAAATAGAACCAAGGCCCCATGTTCTAAAAAATAGTCTTTCAGAAAGCGAGCAAGTCTAAATGCCGCTACTAGTGCTTCAATGTCTTGTTCGGCTATCTAGCCTAATCATAGCTGAGCATGTTTAAATTTATTTGCTGATAAGTTAGTGAGCGCCAAGATAGTCAAAATTGTGTAAGATTGACTTATCGCAGAGCTTAGATTAGGGAGAGATTCTGGTTCCACATGCCTAAAACAGAACCAAAGAGAGAAGCGAGGGATGAAAAACACATTGTACATCTTAGCCCTGCTTCTCTAGTTTCTTTTGTTGCAAAATAACATTTGTGTGCAGCTTGTCTTTTATGCCGCAAATGTATGACAAATCAGACTGCCTAATCCTGATTTGATCATTTTTCAATTTCATGTTGTAGATTAGAGAATGAAATCCTGTCAAACTGCTTAATCTTGACAGTCGATCTAGTTAGGTAGAGAAATGAAGGAGTTCATCAGCTTAATCTGAACTCCTGGCAGATATAAGAGTAGAAATAGATAGGTTCATTTTGCAAAAGGAAAAATATGCATTGTCAAAGGGCTGCTAGTTCAAATGCGCCAAACAGAAGAAAAAATGTTAGGAAAGATAGTAGGGTAGGTAGAGGTATCATTGATGTTAACCATGCTGACACTTTTCAGAAATAACATCAAGGGAAGGGTAAATTTTGCGCCAATGGATAAGGCACTGGTCTTCATAAAGCCAAAAATCTGAATTTTGGACACCTCCTGATGAGGAGCTGCCCTCCCCAAATGGAGCCACTATTAGCCATCAATATTTTTTACATATTAGTGATGACTATATCTTCAGCTGAGTTTTCTAGAAACTGATTTCCTTATGTCAATATGTCATCCAGAAAACCCTCCCAAAACTTTTTTCGCCTTTCTACCTATTCAGTCCACCCCTGGCAAAATAAAAAACCTCATATCACAATCCTATCCAGCTTCAGCCTTATTGACCTGCCCATCAGCTTAAAAGGAAAATCCATATCTGTTTCAAAGGTCTCCCCTATGTTAGGAAGTGGCGTTTTAAGACACCTCACCTTTGGCAATCATCAAAAAAGCCAAAAAAGCCTTCATCTGCAGCAAACCTACCATGATTGATCCCTTACTTTGCAAATGAAATTAACAAACAGCCTTAAGTCGCGCCACTCACACCCCCTAGATCTCAGCACTGCATGAAGCCCATTCTCAAGCTGACTAGTAGGTTTTTCACTGTGTTTTATGGTTCTACAAAGACAGGAAATATATTTCATATCATGGAGTAAATGTTTGAGTTTACAGTTAGAGGAACAGTTGCTTCTAAGTGTATTATGAGCCTGAGATGAAGCTGCAAAACAAAGGTCACTCGTCAGGACCTTACAGCTCTTTCCAGCATGAAAATCACAGTAAGAAAGGGTCGCCACTGTCTCAGCAAAATGGTAAATTTTCAAGGCCCAGGACCTCCTTCATTTACAAGCAGAGGGTTAGGGCGCCTCCTTCATACATAAGCAGAGGGCGCAGGCCAGTGTTGACTCAGAAGGTTGCAGAAGTCCAGGTTTGCCTTTGCTGAAACAATGAAACAATATCTTCGGGTTTCATCAATGTAATTGCTGACCATAACAGGAATATAGTGAAAGTATGATAAGCTCAAAGGAAAGGGAAGTTGGCCTGATAAAAGAGCTCATTTCAAACTTGCAAACCATATGGATTTTTGAACTCTAGAAGGACCTGTCATCAGTGAACTTTCCAAAGCATAAGAACCCTGTCTATCCACTAGATCAAATAGAACAGATGATAAAACATGCCATTACACAGGCAGAAAGAAATTTCTTGGTTTCTCAAAAGGCACTGACCTCCATAGTCACAGAGACTATTTTTCAAGTAATTTGTCATAAGTTGACTAAAGCAAATAATGATTTTTCAGTCACCCTCAGAGCAGTGCAGGGAGACAGTGTCACGTTGGCTAGGGTTTCTTCTGAAACACAGTGATGATTGCAAGTAGAGATGCTAGTATTGATGTTTTTCAAGTGGTTTACTTTCCATCACATCCAGGGAAAAGATGTGTCAAACAGATTTGTCAAGCAACCTTCGGATACTTTACCTGATGAAGAGCCTCCTCCATATATGAGTAGAGGGCCAAAGCTACTGCAGGTTGCTGAAACTGATTGATATAAGAGAACAGTGGAAGGATACCAAAGACTCAATCAAGGTCATTACACAGATAAAAGACAGTACTGATGATGTAAGGGTATTGATGCTCCTATTTCAAGAACTATCTGTCAGACAGTACATCTAGAGGAAAGGAGAAGGTATTGAACATATTGTATGCTATCAATGCCAAAGGAGCAGTTGATTTAAAAAGAGTTAAAAGCATTCCATGATCACCTGCCCAGAAATCTAAGGAAATCCCTTCTGAGTAAACAAAAAAGTCTAATGTGAAAAGATGCAACCTAAAAAGTATATTTTCAGTCCAAAGAAAAACTTGTGAATCACCTGGAAGAAGCAATTTATCACTGGGAAAGTAAAACAGTGGCCAAGGTTAAGTCATAGAATGCATGATGACAGCTATACAATGCTGTGAATAGACAAAGAGGCAGTCTGATAAATGGTCAGTTTTTGAGTTTAAAGGCAAGTGCATTCCTCCCAACATTCAAAAGATAGATATGTCATCAGTAAGGTACCTTCAAGTAGGAAGTTGTTTGAAACAAAAAGAAGGCGCCTGTTGAAATTGAGAAGCCATATGTAAATCCAAGTTGGGTCAGTAAACTTGGCGCCTTTTGTGTTCAAAGTTGGAGAAGCTGTCAAAGGCTAAAGCACTGTAAAGATAGATTTCCATAACCAGCCTTGTCCTTCAAAGAAAGAGCAGTGTCTAGCTCGGGTCAGAGTTATTGTTCAAGTCTACATATGCAAAATGAAATACCCACAGTTTGAAAAACAAAACAGATTTCCAAAAGCCTACGTTACGTTTCCAAGCAAGGTAACCGTTGACAAAGGGTTTGAAAATAGCATAAAGGTTTAAGTATGAGAGGAGGAATGTCATTTTCAAAAGCCGAAGACGTTTTGGCCTCCCTGTCACCAAAGAAATAGTTTTCGGGTCATCAGGCAGAAGTTAAAATTGTTTTAGGGCGGCGCGACGGGCCTGGAATGTGGCGCGACGTGCCTGGGCGTCGTTTTGTAAAGGTTTCCTTCTTCAGCGCGACGGGCCTCTAGGTGGGCGCGACGTGCCTGTAGGTGGCCGCCCGACCACCCGACAGGTCGACCCGACAGGCCCGACAAGAGTTTCCTCTGCGCGACGGGTTTGTTATCAAGGTTGCCGCGCGTCTTTTTCAAGCTGTCCAAGGTTTCTTACCTCCTTTCAAGCAAACATCCATCAAATTTGAGGTATTTTTATGAACTTCCATCGATTGCAAGGTGTTATTAAGTGACCAAAATGTTTGACAAACCCAGACCTTGCCATTAATGCTAAAAACAAGGGCAGTTTTCTACACAGTGAGAGGAGGTAATTGAAATACGGATTTTTATGGTTGGAAACCAGTTTGTGTCGTTTTCAAATCATTGTATTTATTGAAGGCAGAGGTATACAAGTGATGTTTGATTTCATAAAACTTCACAAGAAAAAGTGTCCCTCATAAAAGCACTGTGTATTGTTAACCTAGGTTTGCCCTTTTTCTTCACCTCATTATCATGTTGAAAATCTGATTGACAAAGAGGCTCTAAGGGTGAATGATTACATTGAAGGGCAGATTTCATTGATGTATTTCTAACTCTGAAGGCAGAAGTACAAAAGTAGTTGTTTGTTCTCTTAAAAACTTCACAAAAGAAAGGGGCTTTTTTTCTGAAGAACAGAGTTGTTGGTGTTTGAAGTTAAGATTAAGACAGAAGTACAGGCATGATGTTGACCTCCTAGACTCACAAGCAGAGAGTATGTTTCCTAAAAACCACTGTGCATTGGTTATACATCTTACTTAGGTCTGCTTATACCGAGAACATATTGTATCATGTTGAAGACTTGTTAACAGAGATTTTCAAAGGTAAACAGCACAGTGAAAGACAGAGGTTGTTAATGTTGAA
This sequence comes from Pinus albicaulis, assembly GCA_034641835.2. Taxonomy (NCBI): domain Eukaryota; kingdom Viridiplantae; phylum Streptophyta; class Pinopsida; order Pinales; family Pinaceae; genus Pinus; species Pinus albicaulis. The sequence goes on along the minus strand of CM076581.1, from coordinate 1,638,515,763 downwards.
TTTTGGCATCAAAGGCAGGGGTATAGATGTATTGATAGATCTTTTGAACTCACAAGCAAAGGGTGTGTTTCCTAAAAAGCATGGTGCACTGATATGTCACCTAACCTAGTTCTACCTTTCTTTCACCATATGGTGTCATTTTGAAGAGCTGTTGTTTGTGATATGTTTCAAGAGGGAGGTCATTTCTGAAGAACAGGGTTATCAAAACACTCATCACAACAAGCCCCTTCTAGCAATCTGCCCCTATTTCACTATATTTTTCATTAATGTAAGTTTGTTGGCAAAGAGTTTCCAAAGGTGAACAGCATATTAAAAGACAGAGTTGTTGGTGGTTAAATGTAAACTTTGGAGGCAGAGGTACAAAAGCAGTGTTTGTTTTCTTAAAACTTTACAAATAAAAAGGGCCATTTTCTAAAGGGCAGAGTTATTGGTAATTGCATTTAATATTAAGACAGAGGTACAGGTGTAGTGTTGACCTTTGAGATTCACAAGTAAAGAGTTTGTCTCCCCAAAGCGCTATGCATTGATTTTACACCTAAACTAAGTCTGCTTTTTCATTGCACTACATTGTATCATTCTAAAGATTGTTGAACAGAGTTTTTCCAAAGGTGCAGAGCCACGTTCTAAAGGGCAGAGTTGTTGATGATTGAAACTTTAAACATTGGAAGTAGGGGTATAGAGGTGTTGGTGGACCTTTTTAAACTCACAAGCAGAGAGTGTGTTTCTTAAACCACTGTACATTGATTTTACATCTAACTTGGGTCTGCCTTTACAAAAACCATTTTGTATCATGTTGAAGATTTGTTAACAGGGATTTTCTGAAGGTGAATAGGGACATTTTCTAGAAGGCAGCATTGTTGATGATCAAGTTTAACATTGAAGCCAGAGGTACAAAGGTGGTGATTGATTTCTCAAAATTCACAAGTGAAAGGTGTTTTCTTAAACACAGTGAGCTGATATTTCACCTAACCAAAGAGTCTCTTTTCTTTTCCACTGTATGTTATCTTTTATAGAAATCTGTTGACAGAGGTATTTTTAAGGCGAATGACCTGAAGAGCAGGGTTTTAATATTTGAGTTTTGTTTTGAAAACACAATTACCAGTGTAGGTTGGCCTAACCAAATCACAAGAGGAGTGATTGTTCAAAACAGTACACAGGGAATCTACAAAGCAGTTATCCCATCTTTTACACATGGTACCATTGTTAAAAGTTTGCATGGCTGAAATGCATACAGAGTTGAAGGACTGTTTTTAAGAAGTACAGAGGTGACTTATTCAAAGAAACATTGTTGCATCTTATTCAAATCCACAGTGTCCATATCTGTCCAAACAGTATAGTGGCCATTTTCAATCCAGCAGGGCATTGTTCATAAAAGGCAGTTGGTTTCTTCCAAAGCATAGTTAGGTCAAATGCCTCCAAAGCAAGACAACAGGAGCAACATGACAGTGGTGAAGATCAGCAGAAGCAGGAACCAGAGGAGGATAGTGCTGAACAGCAGCAGCTCAGCAGTTTGAGCAACAGCATAAGGATGATGATCAAGAACAGCAGTTTTAAGGAGCGCCCGACACGGAAAGAGAAGAAAGAAATATCAGCCCTTGATATTTTGGCATCAGATTCGGAGCATGTTGCTATGGACCCTTGAGGGTCATGCATGCCAATTTTGGGCCTATTTCAGCAACTTTTGGTTTTTCGGCATTTTTTGGGTTTTTAGTCAAAAACTCATAATTGCGCCGTTTCAGTTCAAGGATTTTTCAAGGGAGGAGGATGATACCGATGGATGCCATAATTCCATGAGCAGGTCTCCAGCGATTTTCAGGGCATTTGAAGATCATTCGCCCCCTCAAATTGGCGAAAAACAGCCTCATTTTGCACGTTCTGCCCGCCATATCAGCAGCCTGCTATTTTCTGGGTTTTTGCACACAGGTACAGTTTTGAGGGACTTTCAGAGATCAGATTGAGATGATTCCACTTGCATTGGAAATCAGACACAGATAGCTTTCCAACGAGCCATCATGAGCTTCATTTCGACATCGGGAAGGCTTCCATTTGCATCCAGCAAGTCAGGGGACCTTTTTCAAGCATAAATATGAAGTATTTTTGCAATTTTTGAACTCCAAAAATCTGCTTTTCCCAAATGTGCGTTAGGCTATTTTTATCATGGGAAAATCATGTAAAGTCAATATAATTTCCGTTTTTAGCAGATTTTTAGATATTTTATTAGATATTTTGTGCCTTGGGCTTTGCAAAGCCTCAAGGACAAGTTTAGATATTTTGACTTGGCCAATGGGATAGCTAGTTGCTCCATGAGGTTTTCCTCCTTCTAGCCTATTTATCCCATGTTTCTCATTGTAAATCAAGGGGCTGAACTTGAGAGAAGAATTAATTCATTGGTCATATGAGCTTTGAAGAATACACTTGAGTTATGATGTTTGGATTGCCTCTTGGATGCTTTTGAGGAATGTTGAAGGCTTGTTGATGGATTCCTTGACATGGTAGAATGGTATAGTGCTTCTTAATGTGTTTTGTCATCTAGTTTTCACTCATAATTCATTTTTCTTGCTGCTATAGATCAGTAAAGATTGATTTTGAGACATGCCCATGGAGGCACCTCAAAATCCATGAATCTTCATAGCTTGATGTTTTCTTCTCCCTTAGTTATGCTAAAGAATTCTTAGCTGCTCTTTAGTAACCTAAGGTATTGTTGCTAAGTTTTATTCATCAGTTCCATGTATGTTGAGTAGGATGTATGGTTTGCCCTACCTACCTATCAGCTGCCCATAGTTCTGTCCATAAAACTTTCTCTTTGACTGATGTGTTGATCATTTTGTTGAACCAAGGAGGCCTAGTTTCGATCTAGCCCTTTGCCTAAAACTATGAAAACTTATTTGTCCAAGTGCCCAATGACTTAGAGACTATGTTTAGGCGTTCCGGCATAGTTCATGAGTTGTTAGTTTGTCTCATGTGTTTTCCCCAAAGTATGATAGCCTTTTCGCGAAGTTAGAGGGTCTTATACCTCTATGTATGGCTGGAATGTTTGATTTCTATGTATTGATTAGCTTATAGTTATTCCTAGCATGATAAATGGCTTGCTATTACATGTTTATGTCTGCTATTAACTAGTTTGCACTTGAAATCCCTTGTTTTTCACCAACTTATTGTTCAGTGTTGTAGGGGCTACAACAGAATGATATGGTACAGGTTTGAGATTAATAAAGAGATGACTCACAAGAGATCAAGTAACAAAAATATTGATAACACATCAAGAAAAGCAAAAAAGGCAAGTTGTTTGTAAATTCTTTACAAAAAATATTATTTTTGAACTATATGTAAGTTTAACTAATATGTATTGTTTATTGCGTATCATGCAGAGCCACAAAATGACGAAGCTCAATAAGATTATTTCTGATCTAGGACTAGAAGAGTGTAAAAGCTTGATGGAAAAATTGCAAAAGTATGAATCAGTTGGGAGAAAAAATATTGTTGATCCAATATGAATTTCTTTTTTAGTTTTCATTAAAATATAATTAAAATTATTAGATAACATGTGTCAAACAATCTATTAATTCACATATGTTTAAAGTTCTACAGGGACCAACAACTCAAAAAATGAATGTTGTTCTAAGAAAAGAAAAGAAAAATAGAACATGCAAATGAAAATGAAATGCTCCTTAGCTCATTTGGAGTGGTGCTGGAGGTTAACGAAAGGGGGAAAATCTTTTACAAAAGTTTGAAAGATAGACATTCTTTCCACTTACAATACAAAAGCCAATCCAATGATTCCATGAACCATATTTTATCTAAATTACAGAAAGAGTTTCCAAAGAATTGGTCAATGAGACATGTTAGACTTTAATAGCAAAAACGTACAAAAAAAAAAAAAAGAATGAAAAAATAATATTCCTTTAAATGTTTATCTAGAATTATTTATAAATATCACTTTTGTTATATTTACTTTTCATATATCAATATAAAAAATAAATAGTTTGTTGTCATGTTACATTTTCAGGAAGATTATGAAAATCTCAAAAGATGAACGAGATGATATTAGAAATATGCCAGTAGGAATGTCCAAAAAGGTGTACAAGGAGATGGTCAAAGAAATGGACAAAATTGCATCGCGGGAGGAGCCATATCAACAACAACGTGTTTCAAATGTAATATGTAATCATTGAATTTTTCGATCATTAAGTACAATAAATAAACAATTCGCATTAAATATTAATCTTCAAGTATTTTCTTACAGAAAGGAAAAAAAATGAAACTCATTTGGCACATAAAACAGGACAACAAGGAAGAAAATAATTGATATCTAAGTTTGTGAGTAATTGTTATTTCCTTATAACAACTTAACTAGATTTCATTTTTGTATTTTTTAAGTTGTTTTACAAAAATCAGTATAGAATGTCTTCAAACAGGTGTTAACATACAAAGAAGAATCATCAAAGGAATTGATTGAAATTGAGTTAAATATGGGTTGTGAATATATGTTGGCATATCAAAACTTAATTGTGGAATTTGTAAGGATCTATCGATCTTGTTTTACTTAGCTCTATATATAATTAATAGAAAAAATAAATCATATTAAATATATGATTTGTTATGAGGTATAAAACTTGCAGGAAACAAAGTATGGAACTGCGTCAACAGATGAAATCTTGAAAGATGGCATGTTACATGGTTTTGAAAGAATATGTATAGTTTATGAGTCAATTGTTGCAATGGTACGTCATTTCTTTTCGATTTACATTGATGTATATTATTTAATATTGCAATTTTCATTATTCACACCAATGTATATACACTCATTACAATTTATTTTTATGTTTATAGATGGAAGGTGAAGAAGAAGAAAACAATCAACACCGTGAACAAAACATTCCTGAAAATAACCCAAGTCATGGAAGTAACTCTAGCAGTGACAACAGTTTAAGCGAAGAATGATGATCAATATGTTTGGATATCAAAGCAAGGCATTGTATTTTTTGAAATATGTTTGTGAAATCAGAGATTTTCTTTAATTTAATGGACCTAGTGTCCCAATTGAAAGACAAAGGGATACCAATAACTGTCCCATTTTATATGACAAAGAATGTCTTATTCATATATATATATATATATATATATATATATATATATATATATGTTTTGATTTATTCTATTGTGTTCTTCATTGTCGCTATTGTGTTCTCCATTGTCGTTTTCAAATGCACTAGTAAAAATTTAATTCATATGAATATTGTTATAACATATATATGTGTCAACTTTTGATGAATAATGAATTTAAAACACTACACAGGTCGATGTTTCTAAAAAATAAAAATGAAAACCGGTACGTGTCAGTTACTGTACACCGGTGTGTTTGTATGCTTAAGCGCACCGGTAGATTTTTACGACCTATGGGCATCGCACAAATACTAAAACCAATTAAAAATATCGAGGCATTTGTGCGATATGGCACATCGGTGCATTTATGTGTCTATACGTACCGGTGTCGTTTTACGACCTATGGGCACCGCATGAATATCGATACCAATTATATATCTTGGTGTGTTTGTGTGATACTATGCACCAGGGCGTTTATGTGTCTATACGCACTGGTGCATTTGTATGACCTATAGGCGCTGCACGAATACCGATACCAATTATAAATCTCGATGCATTTGTGTCATACTATGCACCGGGGCGTTTAAGTGTCTATACACATCGGTGCATTTGTATGACCTATGGACACCACATGAATACCGATACCAATTATAAATCGTGGTGCATTTGTGTGATACTGCGCACCGGTGTGTTTCTATAAGTGTACGCACTGGTGCGTTGATACGACCTATGGGCACTGCTCAAATCCCAAGACCAATTAGAACGACCCCGTGCATTGTATCACCAACACTACGCCCCGTGTTGTTTTATACCTTAACGACCCGATGCATTCTCCTTCGACTGCCCCGGGGCGCTGACTACAGGTATGCACCGGTGTGTTACATCTTGAATAGCGCACCGATGAAAAAAACATCTGTAATAACCTCCGGCCGCCCATTTCTTTTTAGTTGTGTTGAATTTCTTTTAAAAGCTCCACCAAAACCTCCATAACCATAAACATATGTTGTAGCAAATGTTTTTTTGACAATTTTGGCCAATTTTATAACACTAAAAACCTCCTTTATAACCTCCGCTAGAGGGTCTTTTCCTTGTAGTGTGGCCTCTCGATACCAATTATGAGTCCATGGGAAGTTGCAACAGGAAAATGGTTGGAAGAATAAGACCCAGGTCGTGGCAGGTCGACAAATCAAGATGGTAATCTAGACCTTGGCCCCTCCAGGGAAAATTAAACATTTCTGAAATATGTGTTGTAAGTTTGAACTTTTTTGGGTAATTTTTGTAGAATATATGGGTGTTATCAATACAATTGAATAGTCCAAAGGAACTGGGGAAGTAAGAAAACTATGTTGTGGATGCTCTAGAATTTTGAAGTAACTGATATAACAGTGCAATGTAAATGTTATTGGCCATGAAAACCAACTTTGTAAATAAAACGAGTACTCGTGTTGTTTAAAAAATAATAATATCTTAAATATGTAGCTTGAGTTGGTTTAATAGTTAAAAGATTACAATCTCATAAAACATTATAAATTCAATTTTAAAAAAAATGTAAAGCTCTTTAAAATATATATATATATATATATATATATATATATATATATATATATATATATATATATATATAATTTATTTATTTTTAAATTATTTAATAGATAAATAAAATATGCAAATTATTTTTCATAAGTTATTTTCATTAATTTTATTCAAAGTGATCTAAAATCTCAAGAAATTAATGTAGTCTAATCCATTATTATATTTGTATATATTTTTAAGTTTTTTTGGGTGAAAAATCTTTAAAAATTAATGTAATTTAATCCATTCTTAGTGTTCCTAATAGATTTTTATATTTGTATCCAATTGAAGTTTTGAGGCGAAAAGCAATATCATTTTTTATATTTTATAAAATTTAGTATATAAAATTTAGTTATTTTTTAGCAAGATTTTCCATTCATTTAAATTAAAGGTTTATATTTATGTTTTCTAAAATTTGTTTTGGTTTGTTATTAGTTTGATATAGAACTTTAGTTGTTTTAAAATCACATAAGAGAGGGTGTTGATCAAAAGTTTAAAAACCAAAATGTTATGATTAGCTACTAGACCTTTGAGGTTATTTTTAAAGAGAAAATTATAAAACTTAATCATAAAAATATTGAAAACAGAGTAACTGAAATACTTTCAAACATATTTATCAGAATTTATGACTTTGATTGGGATGTGCTCCTTCTTTCTTCCTTGGGAGGAGCCAGGATTAGGAGTAATGTCCATGTGCTTCTCGAGGCGTCTAAGCCTTCGATCCATTGATATCTTGTGCCTCTACATTTGATTCAAGGTAAGGAGGATGTCCTCCTTGATTTTATTTATGCCAATAAGTACTCTACAAATGAGAAATTTTAAATGACAATAGATGTATACAATGTAGATATAATGATCATGGCGGCCTCTAGCATGCCTTGCATCTAGAACCTAGTCAGTCACCTTTGCTAGATTTTTTTTTTTGTGAGAATATGCCTCTCATACTCTAATTACCTCTCTACTTGGGTGACTTCCTCTTGAACTAGTTGGGGGGTGAGCTCCATGTATCTAACAGGGGAGCTCTTGGCTCTTGCTTGCATCGTTGAGTGCCCATTTTCCTGATTGTGACATCCCTTAGTTAATATTTTCTCAATCTAAGTAATTTTATGGCAATAAAAAAAGCTCAGAGAAAGGGACATAGTTTCTAGATTGCTTGAGGAATGAGATTTCTTGAGGGAATTTCTGTTTAAAATACTAGTCCGTGTTGGCTGGTAGGTTTTAAATGGGCTAATTGTGTGATAAATTTAACTGAAGAGTCGAGTACATGCCCATGTGTCTTTAGCTCTAACAACAAGTGAACTAGAGAAACATTAAATAATAAGAATAGGTTGCATTGTGAAAGGGTCTGACTAAGTGGAGCCTTGGAAAAGGACAGATCGCTGGTCTATTAGGAAGAACGAAAGGAAGTCAGTGTGTTCGTTCTGTGGGGACGAGTACAGTGTGGTGTGAATGTATTCATTTACCGATCAAAGTAGAGGCTAAGCCTTAATATGGAGTTGCAATGCCATGTAGCATCGAAGGTTGTCCCCAACATATTAAGCGAGGAACAATACTAGAACCTACTGGGATGTATGATGTGGTCATAGAGGGCATGCACCCACATACATCAAAAGCATATGTTATATATATATGTGATAAGGGTTGGTCCATGTGGATCGTAGAAATGGGGTATCCATGACCTAGTATGAGCGAGTTGGAAATCGTCACTTAGCATGACATGGAATTTGACTTGTACGACCACGTGGGGGCCACGTGACATGTTTGATGTCATGGCACTTTATGATAGAATAGTTTTTATATGGCCATATCTTTCGATCCAAGATTCATATTAAAGCAAATTTTACATCATTGGAAAGGTATCGGTGAGACAAACACAATGATGTTATCCATTTGTGTTTTGGAGGAGCTGTAAAAGATCAAAAAATTAGAAGTTGGTTGATGTTAGTAATTTCCTCTTTCTATCCTTAATCAAGACTAGGGTTAGTAGGGGCTATGTTATAGGATGGTATCATAGCTTCTAGGTTCCACATTTGTAGTTGATGGGCTCTATTGCAAAATTAACCATGAGAAGGATTCAACGCTAGACCCTTAAAGATTCAGTGAGACCTTAAAGCCTCGTGATGAGCATTAGAAACCTAATTGTTGAGTGGATTGATTCTTTGTGTTGTTTGGTGTGTCATCATTGTGATGTGCATATGCATGTAGCATGGCATTAATGATTGATATGATTCTATTGATACTGATGTGCTACCTCAGGTGTAATGTTGCAACTAGCTTTACATCAGTATATATCCCACAGTAATACAAGGTGATAAGGTTTTTTATGCATTTGAAGTTTCTTAAAATATAACAGTTATGTGTGTACTTTACAGCGCATAAGAAGACACTAAGGTGTAAAGAGATGAAGGTCAAATACAACATGTACAATAAATGATGGTACATTGTAGAAATGAAGGACCAAGGAACAAATAATAGAATGGTGTGGTATAGCCTTAATTAATCACAACATGGATATGGAGAGGAAAGATCAGTTGAGCAATGAGGATGGGAAAACTTGCCTGATTGGATGGACAAACTAAGGAGCTTAAGAGCATAAATTGGGATTTGTAAGGTTGACAATGAGATATTTGTCAAAGCACAAGAGAAACAAGCAGAATTCAATGCAGTCATACTGCAAATCCTATTAGATCTGCAAAAGAAGAGGAAACATGAGTTTGGCATCATCCATAGGGACATGCAAAGTACTTTGGGACAAGAAGAAACAACTAATGGGGAAAATGGCAATCGATCTAGAAAGAGGCATAGATTATCAAGTGAAGACACTATGAAAGGAGGTACTCTTCTAAGTACTCCTCAAAAGGACTTTAAGCACCCATGATTAGTAGTATGAGAATACTCATAGGGGGCCACATCATCATCATCGCTATCATTATCTTGGGAAAATAAGGTAGAGAGAATATGTATTGGAGGAGTTTGAGAAGGCCAAGCCTCATACATTTGATGTTGAAATAAAGAAGTCAATGGATGCAGAAGCTTGGTTGGTGGAAATGATAAAATTCTTTTGAATTCATGATTATTCAAAAAACATGAAAGCACAGATAGTTACTTTCAACATAGAAGGAAAGGATAAAATGTCGTGAGAAGACATAAAATGTAAAGGGCATCACAGAAGAAGAGTTTTCTTGGAAGGAATTTGAGGAATATTTTAGGAACAAGTATTTATCTTAGAGATTCTTTGATAAGAAATCAAAGGAATTCTATGAGCTCAAATTGGGTCAAATCACTAATGATGAGTACACCACCAAATTCTTAGAGTTGCTTAGCTATTTTCCCTACCTTAAGGAAGAAAAAGAAAAGATTCAGAGGTATGTCAATTGACTGACACAATCCTTTAAGGATAGAATTGAGTTCGATGAACCTAGGACATTAAAAGATGCAATTCAAAAATTGAAGCACTATTATGAGTTGTCTAGATGCAAACCTAGGTATAAGTGAGTATGAAAATTCAAATGTGATGCCAAGTTTAAGAGAAAAAATCAACTAGAGAATGTGTGTGACCCATGTTAATGAAGAACATCAACAGAGGTCCAACACCGTCAATAGAGGCCACTCTACTCGAGAAGAAGCAAAGAGTTATGAGAAGGGTCCATATATGTGTTGGGCTAGTGGAGAAATCACTTGTGGAAATATTTCCCACAACACAAGCACATTGGCCTAAGACTGTACAATGCGCCGGAAGTAGAGATAGTCCACGACGTGGCTCAAAATATACGCAAAATTTATGCGTAGTGGATAATTGTCAAGTTTTTCATTGGGCCATGATCATAGAAATGAGAGGTATGCTCTATGACCAAAACATTTCGGTTTTGATTGACCTGTTGATATTTGATTGACCTTAAACTTCGAATATTAAGAAAAAAAAAAAAAATCTGAACTGCTTATACCCTCCTATCTTTCTTCATCATGGCCTCTGGGCGTCCATTAACCAATTAAGTGGTAAGTGGCTGATAACTTTTACAATCTTTGGAAAAAAAAGCCGAAAAACAAACCAACATGAAAACAATGCAATGCCCAGCAATTTGAGTTTTCACTCCCCTCCCCTCCAATATTCTTGATTAACTGAGGCCTTTTATTTCAATAATTAACAGCGTTGTGTTTAAAACAAAACGGCCATTGTTGAGTCCGTGGGAGTCGAACTCTGGTCTATTGCTTGGCTAACGTTTTATTTGAATAATAAAAAACAGCGCTGTGCCTTAAACAAAACAGAAGGGCTCTCTTGCGTTGAACAGTCGAACTTGCTGCAACCACGGAGAGAACGCTACAATAACAGAAATACTAAAACCTTCTGCGTCTGCCGGGAGTCGAACCCGGGTCTATTGCTTGGAAGGCAATTATCCTAACCGTTGGACTACAAACGCTTCCCATTAGAGTTGACGTGCTACTGGTTTAAGACGAATAGAACCCTGATTCATCCAGACAGTTCTATGTTTTTCAAAATGTTTACTTAATAGAGGTAATGCATAAAAGACAGGTCAGTGAGTAGTAAGATTGAGCTAACAAATTTTTCGTTGCTGCGCCTGAAAATTTTACAAAAAGTATTTTTCTAAGAAAGAAGATCAGCGAGTAGCATTTGAGAAAATGCTAAAAAGAACGTCGCCTGAGAGATTCGAACTCTCGCGGGGAAACCCCATGTACTTAGCAGGCACACGCCTTAACCACTCGGCCAAAGCGACGCTTGCTTCTAATATGGAGAATATTCTTGAATTATTCGTTTAAACGATAATTATATATTCAAATTTGATCATCGTATCTACTATCATGTGCTTCATAATTTTCTTTTGCTTGAAAATGAATAAAATAGGGATTTTTATACGAATGAAAGGCTCCCAAGGCAGTCACCATAGGATTAGTTATTTGAACTTAATATTTTGTAACTAATTTATATGGAAAGGAAAAATAAAATGAATATGAAGTAGTAAGTTACGGTGGAAAGATTTATTAGCTCACTCAATCATATGCTATTATGTTATCTTAATGTGATGGTTTAGATTGAACACTTTATCAATGTGTTCTTTTAATCTGATGGTTTAGATTGAACTCTTTACTAACATGAAAACTTAACTAGGGACATGGAGTTTGAAAAGATAAGGATTAGTTAGATCTGTAATCACACATGTTGGAGAATAAATGTGTTGAGGTTACATGCTTTTTAATATTAGAGTTAAGGTTTTACAATTATATTGTCTAATATAAGTGATCAATAAATTTAATGTTATAGTTTTATTAATGCTATATGTCATAGTTGGATAATGTACTTGAATAAATCTAACAAATGGTATATATTGTCTCAGAACATTAATGGAGCTATAGTATTAGATTTATTGATAATTATTTAACAATGATTGATTGTAAAATTATCACTAGACAATAAAAATAAAACAAGTTAATTTACATAAATAAAATTATAATTTAAAAAAAAAAAAAAAATCATTTATAATATTAACTTTATAAAAATTTTGTTCAACTACTAAGTTAAGTTAATTCATAGTTTGACCCTGAATCAAATGCCTTTATCCTCCTCTCCCACAAGCATGAATAATATAAATATTATAAATTAGGAAATATTATAATATTAAATATTATAAATTTGGAAAAAAAAAAGTATAAGTTGTATTTGTATGAAACTTTAAATATATTTCAATTTTTAATGTTAAAGGGAATTGATTATTTATCATGATATCTTGTTTGAGATGGGTGAATGATAAATAAGTTAAAACAAAGCAATTGAATTAAGAACCATTTAATAAAAAAGTTTATACACAATTGAGATTATCAATAACATATTTTTTAAGCTCTTAATGGTAGAGGATTTAAGTTAAATGAGAAGAATTGTAAAACATGAAAAACATTTCTAATTATATATTTAAATAGAAAATAATTACAATTGATACGATATGAACTTTAGCAATTCAGAAATTACTAAATTAAACATAATAGATAGGTAAAGTTTATTTAACACTAATATCATCAATAAAATATGTAAAATAATTTCATAACATATTATATTTAAATAAATTGAAATTTTATATATTGGTTTTTTTTTTTTGTAAGGCATTATAATTTGAATGTAACTTAATTAAATATAAACAACTTTGCTATCACTTACCAATTGCTATTGGGTATATTTTATGATAATAAGATTGTAATAAATAATTATAATATTTTGTTATTTTTGCTTTGTGCCATAATATGATCATATTAAAACATTTTGAAGAGACAAATATAAGCAACTTTGCTATCGATTTTACTTGTTGAGCATTGTTATTGGGTATATTTTATTAAAGATTATTTTTTATAATTCTCCATCACAGTCACGAGTTCTCAAAAGCAAAATAAATTATATTCACCAATATGCTCAAATTCTTAGAATATTTGATTGCTTGTGTTTAAATTTATGTGGTCTGTTGCTGGAATGCATGCTATGGAAATTAGGGTTTTTTATACCTCTCTCTCACTCATACACACTCCTGGCTAACTTGAAAGAATTGAAACCAGAGGTTGGCGAGTGTAGGATTCCTGGAGGGCCAGAGGATCAGAAGATTCCATTAGCCACTTAACCTATCATGCTAACAAGTTAGGTTAGGGTAAATCCATTTAAATGACTTTAGGATTGGCTTCCTCTTTATCATTGTGAGGGAAATATAGAACTAAAATTTTATTTACCAAAACAAATAAATAAAATAGAATAACTATTTAAACATCAAATATGCAAACTATCATGTTAACAGGTTAGGTTATCGTAAATCCATTTAAATGACTTTAGGATTGGCATCCTCCTTATCATTGTGAGGGAAGCTTTAACCGTGTGAGTGAAGTATAGAACTAAAAATATTTTATTTAGCAAAGTGGACACTTGTTGTCCAATTTCTTTAATGCCCATGATAATTTTTTTAATGTGTTACTCCTTTATATGGTTTTAATTTACCAATAAAAGTTGAATAAAGTTGGCATATATTGATAATTTTTTTGATTTTTTTATTTTATTTGTGCATCTGAAATCAAGTTTAAAATATTAAACTTCGATTATAAATAAAATATTTTTAAAATAGGTATCTAATAAATATGAATTTGAATATTAGAATAATTAATTTTTAATGATAATTTTTTTTTTGAGAATATGAGTATAGAAATATTAGTGTGAATATTTTAAATATGTCTATAGACATGTTTGTTATTGAACCGAAAGATTCATTCTAGAGCCCAGTATGAAGGGATGTGTAAGTTGTCTATCTCTTCGAACCTCTTTAAAATAGAAATAAAAAATAAAACTATGTTTTAAATAGAAAAATAATGTATGAATATGTTGTAAGGTAATTAGAAGTTAAAAAATGTGTGAGTAACATATGGTCTTAATATTAATCCCATGACTTGGGGTTTTTTCGTTGTTATTTTCGACAATATTGAGGACAAGAAAGCCATTTGTGAATCCAAGTTGTGGTTTTAGGGTGTTGTAGGTCTCTTCATGTAACCCTAGTCTCCCATCTTTGATCTCATAACAACATCAATCTCAACAAATCTAGTTTGGGTAAGGCTTCTGAACCTACCCTTACATATTTTGAATCTCCAATTGTTATCCTCTATTGGGAATGCCTAGGAAAGTTTTGTTGTCGCAACCTAGACACGAGAAATTATTATAAAACTACTTATGCTCTAATTTGTATGGAGATAGAATTCCATAAGTGTTTTCCCACTAAGACAAATTTGAGGACCCCAAATTATGTCTGGGTCCAAAAGCTTGACTACAAAAATGTTTCATTCTAGTGTAGAGAGTGCTATGAGATGGGGCATGTAATAAAAAAATTCCCTAACCAAGGTCTGATTAGTGGGAAGGAGTTGGGGGTGATCACTATAGAGTGTATAAAGAGGAAGAGTTTCATGATAAGAAAGAACCAAAAGATAAACCCCAAAAGATAAATCAATATTGTCAAAGAAAATGCACCAAAGGTAAAAAAAAGTCAATCGTGAAAAATCGCATGATAGTGGGGATTCTCTAAAATTAGCAAAAGTGGAAAAGAAACAAACCCTCATGGAAAATGGATACCCTCCAAAAAAACACAAGGAATAATGTTGGACAGACAACTTCTTATGCAGATTAGACGGATGAGGAAGACTTCAAGAACAACAATGTGCACTTTCAGATGAATGACCCATAGAAATGCAAAAAACATGAGTTGGACTCAAGTTGAGAAGAAAGGAAAAAGTATTTCTCTAAGTAAAACCAGAAGTTAAATTAAATCAAAACAAAAATAGTGAATAGTGGAATGTAAATGTGTTTGGATATGAGGGTTTTTTTAGAAAAAAAAATTAGTTAGAAAGGGACTAAATTTTGTGTATCATGAGGAACTCGATTTAGGGTTTGGATTGAGCCTTTGTGCTCAATTTCAAACTTGCAAGGAAGATTGGAATATGTAAACAGAGAGGCTCATTCTACAACCGAGTATGAGGGGATGTGTAATTTTGTTCCCTTTTAAAATAAAAACAAAAAACAAAAATTATGTTCTAAATAGAAAAATAATGTCAGCTATAATGATAAAAAAAAATGAATATGTTGTAAAGTAATTAGAAATAAAAAAATGTGTGAGTAAGATGTTTAAATCTTATGCTTTTCAAAATTATTTCAAAAATAAATTTAAATAAATTATTTGAAGATCTATGTTAACTAATTTATGGTGATATCAACTTAATATATATCTATATATAGAAAAAAAATTGGCCCATGTTAGATCCGTACTTAAGATGGATCTATGTTGGTTAATAATATAAATCTCTATCTATTTAATTTTTAAAGAAATGTCTTAAAATATGTAAATTGAATTGACTTAATAAAATATAACTTATGCTTCTTTATAAAATATCACAAAAGGTAGAATATGTAAAATTCCTTAAAATTTAAAATTATGTGGATATTTTTCTTTGTTAACTTCTACATTTCACTTGCAAGTCCCACTAGCACAATCTGTTGAGGATGGGCCTATTTAGCACGGTTACCCAAGATCAAACCTCATGGAGGTGGTTATGCCCTGTGTTGGGGAGGAGGCAAGTGTGGCCCAGACACGGCCAAGTGTGATCCGAGGTGACTTTAATGGCTTAGATGTCGCTCGTTCACGGCGATAGGTCAACCTAGAAGATCACAAAAGTCTTGACAAAGCCTAGACAAGATCAAGTGCAATCGAAGGTGACTTTAATGGCTTAGATGTCGCTCGTTCACGGCCATAGGTCAACCTGGAAGATCACAACAGACTTGACAAAAACTCAACTAAGGGCAGGTGTGGCCCAAACATGGTCGGGTGCAATCCGAGGTAACTTTAATGGCTTAGATGTCGCTTGTTCGTGGCTATAGGTCAACTTGGAAGATCACAAAAGACTTGACAAAAACTCAACTAAGGGCAGTTGTAGCCCAAACACGATCGGGTGTGATCCAGAGTGACTTTAATGGCTTAGATGCCCCTCGTTCGATGCCACAAGTCAACCTGAAAAATCACAAAAAACTTAAAAAAAAACTTCATCACTAATTTATATAAAAATAAAATTATACATATATGATTTATTTAAAATTTATTTATTTCTTTATAAATTATTTAATGGGAAAAATTAATGTAATCTAATAGATTTTTATATTCGTGTATATATTGCTAAGTTTTTTTGGTGAAAAGGAATATCATATCATTTCTGCATTTTATAAATAATTAGTATAGAAAATATGTTTATTTATTTTAAAGTAATTTTTTCCATCGGTATAATTACATAAAAACAATGCAATGCACCGTAATTTTAGGTTGCGTTTTCATTGTAATTATAATCACCTTCCCTCCACTGTTCTTGATGTATAAAAGAGAGGTCAGTGACTAGTGAGTTTGAGCTAACAGATTGCGTCTGCCAGGAAAATTTTGATCTGTGTATTGCATTGACAGATTTAATTTTCTAAGAAATCAGATCACATCGCATTTTCAACAAATTGAAAAGAACGTCGCCTGAGAGATTCGAACTCTCGCGGGGAAACCCCATGTACTTAGCAGGCACACGCCTTAACCACTCGGCCAAAGCGACTCTTTCTGTTGGAATTCAGAATCTTTCAAAGTTAAGCGTTAAAATGTTAATTATCTATTCAAATTTGATCATCGTGTATCATGTGCTTCATAACTTCCTTTGGTTGAAAATGAATAAAATAGGGATTTGTATACAAATGAAGGGCTCAGACGAGGACAAAACCTATGTATTTTTATTCGCAAGGCCGTAACCATAGGATTAGTTATTTCAACTTAATTAATATAATTTAAACTAATTTATTAACATTTTATTTTTATTTTTTAAATTATGGGTTTAGTGTTACTATTTTATAATTTAAATATTTTAATCAAAGTTTGACATTACAATTCTGACATTGATTGATTTTTGGTAGCTTAAAATGTTTTTTTACTATTTGTTTAATATATTCTTAAAAAAATTTAGAGCACTTTAATTGTGTAATCTAAATTTGTAATAATAAAACATGGTTGAAAATTATGATTAAAAATTCCAAAAAGTAAAATGCTTAGACTACTCTTTATTTGATACAAAATTGTAAAATAAAAAATCTAATTCTATAAAGGAAATCACTAGATAATAAAAGAAGTAAACTAACTAAAACATTAAAATGTCAAAATATGAAAACTATCATGCTAATGAGTTATGTTGTGTTAGAGTCCATTTAAATGACTTTGGGTTTGCTTCCTTTGCATTATTGTGAGGGAAGTATAGACCTATAATTTTCTTTACCAAAATGGACACCTTGTTGTTCAATTCTTTATTGGAAGCCTAATGTCGAGAAGAATTTCTTAGTGTCTCACTTCTTTCCACCAAAACTTTATTTATTGTGATCTTAATCTACCAACAAAGATCAATAATTTGAATGTATTGAGTTTGTAGTGGAGTGTTGTGTGAGTTTTTTTTATAGAGTTATAACATTCTTTTGATTTCTAAATTAAATTTCAAAATATTAAATTATAATTATAAATAAAATTTCTTGAAAATATGTATGTTATAAAATATGAATTTGAATATTTTAATAATTAATTTTTAATGATAAAAAAATGTTTTGAGCTATTGAAATAAGAGTGTGAATATTATGTTTATATGTGTATTTGTGTTTATTTTGGAATAAGAATTCAAAATATTAATTTCATTATCAATAATTATTAAGTATATGATAAGGATTTAACCTTGACATCATATTCAGGAAATATTTTTAGTATTAATCATAGATAGAGAGGGTTTAAGTTTATTTGAAAGACAATTATGTTTATTTGTTTTGTTTTTCAACTTAATTAAAAAAATGGTCAATTTCCACAAACCTCAAATTCAATTTGGTTTTATTTATGGTATTACAATATTTCTTTTTTGATAAATAATAATAATAAAAGTATGATTTAGTTAATTTTTATGATTTTTTTAATATTGCTACTGTGAGATGTGTTATGAGTTATGTGTCTTGACACTTACTATGGATTGATGCTTATAATGATGCTTATACCTATTTATTAATCATTTAATTTACATGGTTGTGCTAGTAATAATGTCTTAAATGTGCAGGGATGACTAGAGGGGTGGTTTATAACCCCGATGAAGAAAAAGAATATAGTTATGATTGGGGGCTAAGTATTGCAAGAAACAACCAAGCTGAATTTTGGGCCTTGTGGCAAGGTCTGGAGGTAGCTAGGGGCAATAAAATGAAGGAGTTAATCGTCTTGGGAGATTCAATGGTGGTGATAAGGTAAATCTCAATGAAATTAGCCAGAGATCACAAAGTACTTCCTCCAATTGTGAATTAGATAGTCTTACTATCCTTGCAATTTCAAGAAATTTCCTTTTTTCATATCCTTCAAAATTCGAACTATACAATGAATATATTTACCAACTTAGGTACCAACTAGAGCAAGGCATAATTGAATTAGATGGTGGTGGGGGAATCTGGGCCCCAATATTGTGATCACGAGAGTAATTAATGGAAATATACTCGAGTTTGATCGAACCGAGTGTACCAGATACAAGAAAAATAAATGAGTTCTTCCAAGTGGAAATCCACCTTGTGAGGTCGCATAATGAAGGAGAGCACTTGTGCCTTAGGTTTGCAAAAGTTGGGTGGCATTGCATGTAGGAAGTGGAATATACCAGAGGCTCCACCCAGGATGTTGGCGAATTTTAAATGTGAATCAGATACTCAACACAGTGTCAAGGACCCTACCGAAGAATATAAATTCGAGAATCATTTATTCACTTATGTGAACTCATTGTGCGAGGAAATTCAGAATTATAGAAGAATTTTTATTGAGGTAGGGATATAACTCAAAATTAATGTCCATCATAAGGGAGAAAATTTGCCATCAAGCTTTGTCCATGCTTTATATGTTTGGTGGTGGCACCTCTGGGTCAGTCATTGTTGCTTTAAGCTTGAGTGAATGATCGAGAGTATGGGAGTTTGTTTTCATGGAGGGACAGAGCTCAATGAAAAATTCGGTCCCTTGGAAGAAGTCAGTCTAGAGACTCTTCAAGATTTTTGATGGGGATGTACAGGTTAGTGAATAGACGCTTGGATTTTATGGAGAAGGAGAGGGGGGACAGAGAAAAAATGGTCGACCACAAGTTAGAATGGATGCAGACTCGTATGGAGAGGAGGTTAATTGGCATGGAATCAAATATTTTGTTGGTGAAGATGAAGGCCCATGATTTGGGTGATGGCTTTGACAAAGAAGAGGCTCATGGCCTTTCGATCCCAATTATGAGTCCATGGGAAACTGCAACAGGAAAATCGTTGGTAGAAGATGACCCAGGTCATGGCAAGTCAACGAGGCAACATGGTAACCTAGACCTTGGTCCCTTTGGGGAAAATTAAACATTTCTGAAATATGTGTTGTAAGTTTGAACTTTTTTTGGGTAATTTTTATAGAATATACAGACGTTATCAATGCAATGTAATAATCCAAATGTCTCGGGGAAGTAAGAAAACTATGTTGTGGATGCTCTAAATTTTTGAAATAACTAATATAACAGTCGAATGTAAATGATATTGGCCATAAAAACCAACTTTGTAAATAAAATGAGTACTAGTGTTGTTGAAAAAAAATAATATCTTAAATGTGTAGCTTAAGTTGGTTTAATAATTAAAAAGTTACTTCCTCATAAAAGATTATAAATTCAATATAAAAAATAATAAATATGTAAAACTCCTTGAAATTTTATATATACACTATCTATATAAAATTTATTTCTTTCTTTAATGTACTTTTTAAATTATTTAATAGATAAATAAAATATGCAAATTATTTTTCGTAAGTTATTTTCATTAATTTTTTATTCAACGTGATTTAAAATCTCAACAAATTAATGTACTCTAATCCATTATTATATTTGTATATATTGTTAAGTATTTTTTGGGTGAAAATCTAAGAAAATTATATACTCTAATCCATTTTTATTGTACCTCGTAGATTTTTATATTTGTATCTAATTGATTTTTACATTCGTATATTTTGCTAATTGTGAGGCTAAAAGGAATATCAATTTTTATATTTTATAAATAATTAGTATATAAAATTTATTTATTTTTTTGTAAAATTTTCTATTTATTTAAATTAAAGGTTTATATTCATGTTTTTTAAAGTTTGTTTTGGTTTGTTATTAGTTTGATATAGAATTTTAGTTGTTTTGAAATTACAAAAGTTAGTTTGATATAGAAATTTAGTTGTTTTAAAATCACAAAAAGAGGGTGTTGATCAAAAGTTTAAAAACCAAAATGTTACGATTAAAATTTTATTATGTGAGACTTTTAATATATTTTGAAATTTCTTTGTAATTAGTAGATATATGGCTAAAATAAATATAATTAGGAATATATTTACAACAACATGCCATATGAATAGCTACCGACCATTTTTTATGCAAATACTTGCTTAATTTATGGTTGGCAGCTATTCATATGGCATTTTTGGATAAAAATGAAAGACAACTATCCACATGACATTTTATTTTGCAAAGTTAAGACATTTAAGAAAATAATAATATAATTTTATATCTCATAATAAATCAATTTAAAAGTACATTAAAAAAACTTTATATTTCTTAAAAGTACTCTTATAGACAAGAAAAAAAAAGTTATCCCTACTAAACCAACAAAACATTAGTTTTAGTGATAATGCTATTTTTAACCTCTTAGTAACAAATAGCAACAAATGATCATTTTGCAGTGCCCTTTGATTTCTAAATTATTAACCCGTGAAATAACCTTTGATTACTAAATTATTAATTCATAAACAACTTCATATTAAAATTCGATTTTCAAAATATAGAATATTTTAATAAAAAAAATATTATATAAATAACTCAAATTTAGTAAAGCTAAAAAAAATAAAAATTGTGTAAACATCTTAGCTAATATGTTATAGTTTAGTGATCCAATTGTTTTCCTAACCACTATATATCTAGTGTTTAACTCTGAAGCTATAAAATAAAATAATGGCACTAAAAACACACTTTGACACCATTACTGCAAAGGAACCTGCTTACTACTTGTCGAAAAAAGCCCCATATCTGACATGATTTGTGGGCATTGGCACATCTCACAACACAATGGACCTGAAGTTTTGTGAGAATAATCTAGAAATAGATTTAGTTTTGGTTTGTTGTACGGGAGTGTGCATTTAGAAATCAGTTCCATCTATTCAGGGTTGTTTCCTCTTCTTCAGGAAGATTAGGTGAGTGAGTTTCTTATTTAAGTGTGATGTAATTGAGCGATTGAATTCATTGAGTTGTGTGAGCTTTGTCTCACGTTTGCTGGTGTTTCTGCTGTGTGTTTGTTTTGTAATTTGGTATCAGAGCGCAAGTGAGGTCACAGGTTACTTGGGTATTGGATTGAGCTCTGGCTCATCCGCTGTCTAAACCCAAGGTGCAGTTAGTGCTGTTCGTGGAGGCGTGTGATCAAGTTTGCATAAGCCGCATTCAATTTTCGTTGGTCGAAGTTTGCAACGTGGTCAGGTGTTGCAGTTCAGGCCCGCGGAGGTATTTTTTTTTGCTGTGCGTTGGAGTGGACCTGCGTTGCCAGCGTTTTCGACCTGCGTTGAGCAGCAATGGCGCGTGGATGCTCACGGTGTTGAGCGGACCCAAGGTGCTGTGCGTTGGACCTGCATTGCCAGCGTTGGAAGCCACGGTTTGATCGACCTGCGTTGAGCAGCAACGAAGTTTGAAGCCACGGTTTGATCGAGCAGCGTGATCAATGTGCAGAGAAGCATATTGCTGAGTGGAGTCACGTTCCTGGTTGCTGAGCGAATAAGGTTCGTTGTTTTAAAAAAAAAAAATCTGAGTGTGAAGTCGAACTTTGAAAACACGCTCTGCGGTTTTTTGTTTTGGTTGAAACCATTTTCGTATGCCAGCATATTGACTCTTTGCTGGTCGAGTCGAACTTTGAAAACACGCTCTGCGGTTTTTGTTGAAACCATTTTCGTATGCCAGCATATTGGTGGTGCCTGTGATTAAAAATAAACAAGCTGCGTGGAGTCGGATTTCTGTTTGTATCAGTGCTAGGAGGTATTCAGTTTTTTTTGGTGCTGCATTATTTTCTCATATAAAAAGACTGCGCCGACCCCTAGGCTTCTGCCTAGCTGCCAAGTTTTTTTTTGAAACGGTTTTTTGTTTATTAAAGGATGTGAATTGAACAAATTTATATTTGTTCTTGGCATTTTAAAAAAAAGGGAGCAAGTTTGCAAGTTGTTTGAAGTTTTTTTTTTTTTTTTAAAAACATCAAACTCAATAGAGTGTGAGAAAAGCTTGCAATTTTTTTTGAATTTGGTCATTAGTGGAGAAATGGCTAATCCCCTTGCAGATACATATTTAAATGAGTCTTCAAAACTTGATGGAGAAAATTATGTAAACTGGAAATTTAAGCTCATAACAATACTGGAGGCATACAATCTCTGGACGATTGTCAAAGGTGATGAGCCCAAGCCTCAACCTCCTGCTGCCACTCAAGATTGGGAGAAGCGTGAAATGAAAGCAAGGGTGCTGCTACGCATGTCAGTGAAGGACAATATTATTCCTCACATTCGGGACTGTGAAACTTCCAAGGCGACTTGGGACACGCTTAAAGGTTTGTATGAAACTACTAATGCAAACCGTATTTTATTTTTAAAAACAAAGCTGCTATCTATTAAAATGGAAGCTCATGAGACCATTAGCAACTTTGTTTCCCGAATTAAAGACCTGAGTGATAAACTAGGTGATATTGGTGAAAAGGTGTCTAGTACAGACTTGGTAACTGTTGCTTTAAAGGGGTTAGTTCCAGACTATAAAGTATTTATTTCAGCTCTCTCAGCTAGACTGACACCTCCTACATTTGAAGAATTGGCTGGAATTCTTCTTCAAGAAGAAGAGCGCATGAAAAATTTTGACCTGGAGTCAAATGGTTCTGATTTGGCTTTGACTGCAAGAGGCAAACGACCATTCCGAGGGAGACCATGGGACAGGAACAGAGGCCGGTTTCAAGCAAAGCAAAAAGGTATGGCACCTCCTGATTCGTATGTTAAACGGAATATTGAATGTGATTATTGTGGAAAACCTGGACATCTGGCTAAAGATTGCTATAGGAGAAAGAATAATGAATCAAATCAAAGACATAGAAGGCATAATGGAAATTACATAAACAGAGACACCTCAGTGAATGATGGATTTAAAAATCTCAAGTTATTTCTTTCTGATGCTGCATTGTCTGCTGAAACTGATGATGAGAATCTGAAACTGATGATGAGAATGCATGGTTCATCGATTCTGGTGCATCTGCACACATGACTTGTAATAAAGAATGGTATGATAAATATTATGAGAAATCTGATGGTACACACATTTACCTAGGAGATGACAGGTCACTTAAAGTTCAAGGCTCTGGCATAATAAATGTGTACTTACCTAATGGACAAATGCGACAGATTCATAATGTGATGTATGTACCTGCTCTCAGAAAGAATTTGATATCTGTTTCCACTATAACTGATAATCATTTAAAAGTTGAATTTGGTAAATTGGGGTGTATAGTGAAAGATGTTCAAGACCACTACAGGGTTGTTTCTACAGGTACCAGGGTTGGAGGATTATACAGATTGGATGTGACAGTGAAGCGCCATGTTGCATTGACATCCAAAGAGACATCGACTGCAGAATTATGGCATCACAGGTATGGGCACCTAAATTACAATGATTTATCGTTGTTACAAAAGAAATCAATGGTTGATGGTCTTCCTGTTATGAAGTGTGAACATTTACCATGTGAAGCTTGTGCACTTGGTAAGCAGCATAGAGAAGAGTTTCCGGTTCATACTGAGAAACGAAAGTATGATATACCTGAATTAATTCACACTGATGTATGTGGACCTATGCAAACTAGGTCTCTTGGTGGTGCTTCATACTTTGTTATTTTTATTGATGATAGATCTAGGTATACCTGGGTCTATTTCATTAGAAGGAAAAGTGACATATTTGAGTATTTTAAAGAGTTTCGAACTATGGTTGAAAAACAAACATGAAAGTGCATTAAAATACTCAGATCTGATCAAGGGGGTGAATATAAGTCAAAAGCATTTAACACCTATTGTAAATCTAATGGAATTCAACAATA
Organism: Pinus albicaulis; assembly: GCA_034641835.2. Taxonomy (NCBI): domain Eukaryota; kingdom Viridiplantae; phylum Streptophyta; class Pinopsida; order Pinales; family Pinaceae; genus Pinus; species Pinus albicaulis. Next base: position 1,638,491,393 of record CM076581.1, on the reverse strand, counting down.
GTTCACAGTGCCACATACCCCTCAGCAAAATGGTGTTGCTGAGCGATGGAATAGAACCTTGGTGGAATCTGCTCGTAGTATGCTCCAAGGTAAGAACATCTCTAATGGTTTCTGGGCAGAAGCCATTAACACTGCTGTTTATCTTAAGAATCGATGTCCCACTAAGCAATTAGTTTTTCAAACTCCTTTTGAGGTTCTTCATGGTTATAAACCTGATGTGAGTCATTTCAGAGTCTTTGGATGTACTGCTTTTGCTCATATTCCTAAGGCTAACAGAAGAAAACTTGATGCCAAGTCAATCAAGTGTGTTTTCATTGGGTATTGTGCGGATCAGAAGGCCTATAAATTGTTTGATCCAAGTTCCCATAAACTATTTGCAAGTCGTGATGTGTTGTTTCATGAGCAGGCTGATAAAAGTAATACAAAGAATGATGCATGGCATATATCTAATGATGCACATGTCAAACTTGATACTTTGATTAAGCAGGAACAGGAACAGGTACAGGTACAGGTACAGGATCAGGATGAGAGCAGCACTATGAGCACATCTAGCAGCAGTGAGTCATCACAAGGGGGTGGTTCACCTCAAAGCCGACGAATCATGGATGGAACACCCACAGGCATTGAAGCACCAAGAAGATCGTCCCGACAGACTCAGCTTCCTGCAAGGTATAGAGACTATGCCTTAATGTCTAACATAATGAATGTTGAAAACCAATTGATTATGAGCAGGCTAAACAACATGAACCATGGATTAATGCTATGAATGATGAGTATGCTTCTCTAATAAAAAATCAAACATGGGAATTAGTGGAACTTCCTGAAAATAAAGTTCCAATAGGAAGCAAATGGTTGTACAAATTGAAATTTAAAGCAGATGGTACAATTGATAAATTTAAGGCAAGATTAGTAGCAAAAGGATATGCTCAAAAGGAGGGAATTGATTATGAAGACACTTTTGCACCAGTAGCTAAGTTAAATACAATTAGATTACTGATTGCCTTAGCCACAAAACATAATTGGAATATACATCAATTGGATGTCAAAACTGCTTTTCTAAATGGTGATTTAAAGGAAGAAGTCTATTTGGTTCAACCTGAAGGGTTTGTCAAACAGGGACAGGAGCATCTGGTTTGCAGGTTAAGAAAGGCATTGTATGGTTTGAAACAGGCACCGAGATCATGGTATGTAAAGATTGATACATTCTTTCTTCAGAATGGATTTGTGAAAAGCAAAAATGATCCTAACTTGTATGTTAAGAAAGATGGAAAAGGAAATGTTGCTTTAATATCTTTGTATGTGGATGATCTCATTATAACAGGCAGTGCTCACAAGTTAATTGAAGAAATTAAAGTTCAGTTGTCACAGGAATTTGAAATGAAAGATTTGGGTGAATTGCATTACTTTTTAGGAATTGAGGTATGGAGAGAGCCTGGTAAAACTTTGATCACTCAAAGCAAATATACAAAGGAGATTCTTAAAAAGTTCAATATGACAGATTGCAAAGCTATGTCAACTCCCTTAGAACAGAATGCAAAGTTGTACAAAGAAGATGGAACAAAAGAGGCAGATGGAACATTATATCGTCAGTTAGTGGGAAGTTTGAACTATCTCACCACTACCAGACCAGACATTGCATAATCAGTCAGTATCCTTAGTCAATTCATGGCTAAGCCTTCAGGAAATCACTGGAATGCTGCAAAGAAAGTTCTCCGATACTTAAAGGGAACAGTGAATTTAGGTATTATGTATACTAATGAATCTGATGTTGCACTGACAGGTTTTTCTGATTCAGATTGGGCAGGAAATCCAGATGACAGACGATCTACCTCTGGCTATGCATTTCATATTGGATCAGTGGTCGTATCTTGGAGTAGTAAGAAACAGCCAACTGTTTCTTTATCATCAACAGAATCAGAGTACAAAGCTTTGACCAATGCCACCTGTGAAGCTATTTGGTTGCGGAGAATTCTTGCAGATCTTGAAGAAGCGCAAAGTGGTTCAACATGTATCAATTGTGATAATCAGAGTGCTATCAAATTAGCACATAATCCAATTTACCATGCTAGAACAAAACACGTTGAGTTACAGTACCACTTTGTACGTGAGAAAATTGAGTCGAATGAAATTGAATTGATATTTTGTAACACCAAGGATAATGTGGCTGATATATTTACTAAGCCCCTTGGTAAAATCAAATTTGAAGTTTTTAGAAGTCCATTAGGTATTGTAGAAAATCCATTTCTCCATTAAGGGAGGATGTGAGAATAATCTAGAAATAGATTTAGTTTTGGTTTGTTGTACGGGAGTGTGCATTTAGAAATCAGTTCCATCTATTCAGGGTTGTTTCCTCTTCTGCAGGAAGATTAGGTGAGTGAGTTTCTTATTTAAGTGTGATGTAATTGAGCGATTGAATTCATTGAGTTGTGTGAGCTTTGT